>OX235276.1:44637606-44905623 GCA_944472155.2 Trichobilharzia szidati | reverse complement strand
TAATATCACTTATTCATTCACTGTTATGTATAAATAGTTGTAGAACCTGATGATGGAGTTATCGAAAAGAGTACTCTTTGTTCAGTAACAATTCTTTTGTAAAACATTTCCAATGGGCATTTCTAATCAGTTAAAATCTACTATAGTCGTCGTAATGCGTATGGTGTATTATTGTTAACGTCATTATTATTCTCACCCTGAATAGTTTTCGTTATCTCGAATCCTGTCACTGTGCATCGATTCACTTCAGTAAATTTTCTTACCATTATCTTATCACACTTCTCACTGGAGGACGTGAGTTTAGTCTCATTGGCGTCCAATCATCCCAAGTTTTTCTCCTATTTCATGAAATATTCTACATATAACATGACATATGTTATTGCTTGCTATTAAACTCAGATTGAATCACTAATATTCCGTCGCAAATCATCTCAATTTGTACCTATAACTTATATACATATGCGATTGTGCAGTTCGATAATTATTCCGTCAAAATGGACGCTTTTCACTGAGCCACTTAATTTCTTTCTCTTAATTACCCATTGGTAATTTTTGGTGTAATTGTTGAGAGTTCATGGATGGAGACTATATCACAATGAATTCAGATTAGAAAGCTGTATAAACACGCTGGCGTTTAAGTGTGTTAGTTAATCTGCAGATTCAGACAGTTAGATATCTGATAATTCCATTGTCATTTTGTCGCAATGAGAAGAAGTGCGTTATTTCCATCTACATTGTGACTCTCTCTCAGTTGTGTTCATACAATGTCAGTTTCTAACTACAGAGTTCTTACGAATGAAATGCTAATCCACATTACTCTTCACCTAGAATCTCAGTTGCTGCAACATCGCAGTAGGAATGACAATGTTATGAGTCGAAAACTAGATTGATGTTTAATATGGGAGGGGATAATACTTTCAAGGCTAATTTTTCATTCAATAAATTTTTAGGAGATGCGTATATCTGTAACGTGTTATCTGGTGTCTTTTCGAGTATTCTGTGATGCTTAGTAAATGAAATTGCATAAATCCTCTGTATCGTTTCTTAGATCTTGTATGTTTCATCTAACGATTTAAGGGAGGCTGATTATTCTAACATTATTTTGTTTTTCACTGTCACGATAGGGCCCAATTTCGAAAACCACGACGGTGTGGACCTCGAACAACTACTTACATACACACTTGATGCATTAATATATAATGAATTCTTATCCACTAGGTCGAAATGGTCTTTTTGAAAACATATTTGATCAGTCTTCATCATGTGCAACATTCTTCGCTCAAATTATGCTTTAATTTCCCAGGATTTCTTGAAGCCATTGCTGTTCCTCTATGTTTTCACCCGGTGAATACAAACTGACAGTGTTATACTACTTGATGGGAATATAAGTAGATAATATTTATGAAATAAATATTCTCATTGAAATGGAAACTTTCTGCTAACCATTTCAACACTCGGTAACGAAGATTGTGAGTATCAGGGTTAGATATCGTGTTCCATGGAGGAAGACAGGAATGCAGTGATAGTCTGAGAATATTCGGTTTATGAAACAAATGATTAGCCTATAACATGTAGGAGAAACTTCGATCTATGTCAACACTTCCTTATTCAGGAATTCTGCTTATAATAAAGTTTCTGTTCACTGTTGATTGATTGTTATTGAATCGGTCTTTTGTTGACGGATTCTGATTAAAGATAGACATCGGGTGAATAGACTGACAGTATAATTTTTTCTAACTTCTAAGAGCAACTGCTGAATATCTTGAATATGTTGATTACTGACTATTTTCAAACATACTAACCACATTCCAATCCATTACTAGGAAGCGAATACTTCGAAGAACACAAGCCATAGCAACTTTCTTGAAGCCATTGAAACATGATACACGAAAGAATCAAGTCAAGTGGCTGTTGCTATCCTCGTCGCTGTGTTACCTTTAAAAGTTGTGAAATATTGTATTGTGTCATCCCTTTTGGGTGTGAAATCATGTTGTATGCATACTTCCACATCATCGAGCACTTATTGATTATTTATTGAAATCAACCCAACTCATTCATCTTCGAATATTTAGATTTGTGCAAATAAACCCTCAATTTTACAATTTTATATTCTATTATCAATTCTTACATTTGCTTGCACACTGAAATTCAAAAAACATAATCTACTGATGGTTTTAGTTTCACCGATTCGCATGTTTACATTTATTCAGGTATCGTTTACACTCAAAGGGAATATAAATTCACTGTAAACAATAATCTCGAGCATTCACTGGCGTTCATTTTCTCGATATAAGTGTGCACAATACCTCATAAACATGCTCTGAAATGTAATACAGTATTAATATACTTACATACATTAATCAGAATTTCGGATCCTAGCTATTCCATACTGTTGAAAAAGCATCAACATTTACGATAACAAATTTTAACTTTGATATGTGGTCATGTGACTTCCATGTCTGACTGAGAATATGTATAGAAGAATAATCCATTCTTTCACTAATCAGTATTGTGAAATGTATGATGGGTACGTTTCTAACAATTCATTCAGTCAGGTGACAAACGGCTTCACTACTGTTAACCCATCTTAGTCATTTTCTGCAACTCTCTTCGTTAACGATGTGTTATCCAGTCAGTGACTTCAGTCATTTTATTACAAGTTGATTTTCAGATAATGCCGGGATGCATCAAGGATGTTTGATCACTGAGTCTTGGAACAAATTAATGTATTTACACTGGGTAATTCAGATTTTCAAGGTTTTCATGGTGATATGGCGGTTTGTCCTCATTATAATTGAATGCGATTTAAATATCGAGCAACTTTAGAGAACAGCTGATGGTTAATTTACATGTCTATGGTGGTATGATTCAGACTGAAGTGGCATGAAACTGTGGAAATGGATATATCAACCATTTGAAGATTTCTCTTCAAATTTCCATCTGCAAAATTGGTAAGTGAATCAAATAGAAGATATACACACATGTTGGTTTCTACCTCACGAGTGAAATAGATGGATCGGTTGACATTACTGGTTTTTATTTTTTCGCAAATATACACAAAACTAAGCCAGTTTCCTTCACTAGATTCCAACCATATCGTAAACCCATAAACATGCCTATAGATTCATTCCATTAACAGCCTAAAAAGAGAACAACTATTCAAGCGATCAGTCTCCACAGATGACAGTGAAGATTTAGGACAGTTTTCACAACACAGCAAAGAACTCTGTTTGCATCCCAATAGAATTCAAGGTCTGTAAGTTAGTGGAAAATCATATTCTAGAGATCAAAGAACACCTAACAGTGTTAAACAGTAATATTTACTGATGATGTTTCGAGCACATATTATTGCTAATAATCATATTAAGACACACACAACGTTTTGCTTCATTTATATACATGAACAAAAGTGGACTAGACATTTGAATAAAATCAATATAAGATAATGTACATTCATAAACAATATGGATGTTGTCAGTAAAATGCAATCAGATGGGAAATAAGATGTTTTTATAACGAAAATTAAGTAACTTGTTGGAATTTTATAATGTGAATTGAATACATTCTATGATTACTTAATAACCTCCTCTGACTGCCAGTAATATCTTCCATATCTTTGGTATTTGCTTTGAGTCACTTCCATTGCATGTACTGGGTGAAGACTCAATGAACTAGGATTCAGTAATCAGTATCTTCCTCCACCTACTTATATTACTTCTTAGAATTTGTACCCTCTTCTAGAATCTGTCCTCGTGTAGTTGTTTGTTAATCCACGCAGTGCGATTGATAAGCTTTCTTCTAAATTACGCATCTTTGTGGGGTCAATCATTCTAACTTTAGCTTAATTCTTATGTCCTGATAATCTCACAACTCCTGATCCACAACTAGTTTGACCTATGTAGTTAAATTAACTCACAGTCATTGCAAGGTTTTTGTACATCGTATTATTTTGTCTCATTCGCTCCACTGGGTCCTTTAGCCTACAGAGTTTGTATTTGAGTGAGTTTGTAGGTTTGAATGCAAACCTTATTCCTACTTTATTGAGAATCCTACATGGGAACTCAGATTTCCGCCCACTTTTTATAGTAAAACCGTAGATGACTTATATTCCTTCTTATTTATGTTATCATCATTAGTTTCACCATTTTTTTAAAATTTTGCCTTTCATCTTTTCTAATTTTCCTATCTGTTTAATTTCATCTCTTAGGTCTTTTTCTGTACCGCTTAGTGCCATTGCTCGACTTTTTGGACACACTCAACTAAGCCTACCTTAACTAGTGACGGATGAGATGAATTAAAGTCTAAATATGTTTTACGATGCGTCGGCGTTTTATAAACGCTAATTTTTATTTTATGCTGATTACAGCTTGATGCCACACCGTATTTTCAGTACAAGCATGGAATTTTCAGCATGGATATCGGTAGCACAAATTTACAGGCTGACCATAGATATCGGGTGTGCGCCGGCAGAGGATCAAACCCCGGACCATATGCATAGTCGGCGAGAGTCCTAATCACTGTGCCACCGACGCACTGACGCGCTGATACTCAACTATTCATTAATGATCACAGAAAGTTATTTGCAGCAATACATCTCAATGAAAGAATTGCTTTTATTTTCATTAATCTAACAAACAAATTTAAGTAAAAGTAAATGAATGACAGTCCGTCAGATAGTCAGAATAATCTACACATGCTAGATCGTTTGAGGCGATCGTCAGGAAGCTTAGTCTAACGTAGATTTGTGTTTACTGACAGTAGTCAGCAAGGCATATTTGCAACCTCAAAAGAACTCATATACTTTCTGAGATTTGAACTCGTTTCTCTCGGTGCTGCAGTCAGAAACGTTACTACTGAGCTATTCGGGCTCGCAATTGACCTCCTGTAGCACTGTATTGGATTCGTTAATTGGATACGCCTTGAATGTCCACTTAACCTTCTTTTATTCGTTTTATTTTACAATCTAACATAGTTAATTCCCCTTTTTTATTTTCTTATTCAAATGTGAATTTTATTCCCTTCATTAGTGAGTTTATATGCGTCAAGAAGCTAGCGATATGTTCTGTTTCCAGTACTGTGAAAGTGTCATCCGCATATCTCCATCATATTTTTTGGAGTAGGACTAAAAGCATTTACTGCAATATTTTCCCAGCTGTTCATAAAGATATCTGCTACGATAGGTGATATTGATTATCATATTGCTACACCGTCTGTTTGTTTAGACATTTTACGCTGGAATTTAAAGGCGGTAGATGTGAGGCAAACTGAATTCCTAAAATAATTTTTATCCACAACAGAGTTCTACTCTACCACAGTGCCTAAGTTTTATCCTTATATCGATAATATCTAACAGTGATCACTACATTTCGTCTGACAAGTTTCGAGGGCTATCTCGTGACGTTATGTGTCCTGAATTCTCTTCAGCTAATTCGGAATATTCTCATGATGTAAGCAGACAGTATGAAAATGTTGTGCACTGCTAAATATTGTGACGTTATGCTGCTTGTGGTGAGAACACAATTATTTGAACTGACACAATGATAATTGTGTAGCGTCAAAATGAACCCTTTAAATACACTTTTACTGAGCATGCTGTCTAAAGACGTAAAATTGAAATACTTTGTTTATCTTACAGAAAAAAAACACTTGTTGTGCTTTTTAACTCATTATTTATAAGGTACATTCATATTCAGTCTAAGGCAGATATATATGTAAAACTTTAATTCATATCATGGGAATAAAATAACAAGTGCGAATATATACAACAGATTCAAAATGTTTATCCTTTCGTGTTTCTTTTCAGCGACGTCCATATTTCTAATTATAAGAAGTAGAACGGAGACAAAGGATCACTTTTAAAATTATGTATAACTAGATTACGTAATGATTATCACGATTTCTTTATTGTCATCAGAACTTTCAATGATTGTCACATTTATTTATCGGTTAAGGATGAGTAAGTTTGAGGAAATGACAAATTTTCATTTAATTAATCTTGATTATTACGAGTTGATTGTGGTTTGATATCAGTTAGAGAACCACTGAAAATCAGGGAGTACTGGACAGCTGTTACGCCCTTGTTTAGGACACACACACACACCAAAAGGGTTCGAACCCAGGACCTTCTGGTTACAGGGCAAGCTATCCCGTAGACAATTAAGCCACTCGGATCCGATCCGATGCCCCGTGAATTCCAACTTCCGCCAATTCACGACATAGTGCAACCACTAGTCATTGTCTTCGGCGAGTATTTGTCCTCAGACCCGACCTGCTGCAACCTAATTTATAATTTTTTTCAAAATGTTTGTTCTTGACAACCGGATTATTTAAAACTCTACTTGGAATATATCATTTCAATTAAATGTCAATCCTCAAAGAAGACATGAAAACATTGGGCGAAATATCGAAGAAAAGTTCACAGTGAGTAATTAATTGGTTGAGAGAAGCGCTGATACTCAGCTATTTATAAATGATCACAGAAAGTTATTTGCAGCAATACATCTCAATGAAAGAATTGCTTTTATTTTCAATAACCTAACAAGCAAATTTAAGTAGAAGTAAATGAATGAAAGTAAAGAATAATCTACACATATTAGATGGTTGGAGGCGATCGTCAGGAAGCTTAGTCTGAGCTAGATTTGTGTTTGTTGACAGTAGTCAGCAAAACATATTTGCAAACTCGAAATAACTCATATACCTTCTGAGATTTGAACTCGTTTCTCTCGGTGCTGCAGTCAGAGACGTTACTACTGAGCCATTCGGGCTTGCAACTGACCTCCTGTAGGACTTTATTGGATTCGTCGATTGGATACGCCTTGAAGATACTCATTCCTGACGAGTTCCAGCTAGCACAAAACCTAGGTCCAAGGCTTTCTGGCGATTGCCTTCAACCATATGATATCATCAGTGTGCACCATGGTGGTGAGATACCTAGAATGGTAGCTACATCACAAACCTGACTGACAGAATCCAGTGTGCACCAAAAAAAGGACTAGGCACATCACACTAGATAGTTGCTAGTGTCCAGTCATAGTAATTTACACATTTCTGGAGTGTTTTAAATAACATGATTATAATAAGCCTAATCTTATAAAGTTAACACAGCAAGATTCTCTCTGTAACATAGTATTGTAAAAATAGAATACCAATGATTAGCTTAATCTGGATGAAAGTGAAGCGCATCAAAAATGATTTCTTCACGTAATAACTCCACACATTATTTTATGTTAACTGTCTAATAACACAGACAGTACAGGTGGTGTATAACAGATATAAGTCTCAGTTATTCCTTTATTGCTTTCCTTCAAATGTCACAAGATTATTTCTGCATCTGGTTTTAACTTAAATCTAGTTATAATTCCGAACCATTCAAGTCACGAAAGGTTATATTCAATCTCGTATTTGACCTATGAGATTGCATATCGGTTTTCACATCAGTTTCGTTGCATACATTTTGCCAATATAATTAATTTTATCTAAAATAATGTTATTGATTTTGACTCACTTTCATCTAACAGTTGAAAATGAAAAGTTTGCACAAAAATAATCTCCTGACAAAGGGGTTCACAAAACTATGTTGTAACGTCAAATTATATGGGAATGTATTCGTCTTAATATTATTATTGTTTCCTTTAATTCCTAGAGGAAGATAGGGCTTCAGCAGTGCGTCTCCTTTGAGTTTGGTTCTCTGCTAGAGTCTTCACCTGGCTCCATGTCCGCCTACACGTTTTCATCTCCTCTTCACATGTCCTCCTCCAAGTCACCCTCGCACTGACGACCAACTCGCCGCTTCCTTTTCGGGTTCCACCCGAGGGCTTATCAAGTGATGTCACTTGGTGGTTTCCTCAGAGTATGACCAGCCAATCCATCTCCATTTCCTTCTGCATATTTGTTTCACAATCGGTTCCTAGTTGGTTCGTTCCCAAAGATCTCTGTTGCTGATCTTTTCTGGCCGGCCATCTGATCTTGAGTATTGAGCGAAGACAACTGTTAATGAAGGTCTGTAGTTTGTTTGAGATACTCTTCATGACGCGCAGTGCAAGTCTCTGATCCGTATAGTAGCATTGACTTCACATTGGAGTTGAAAATCCGGATCTTAATTTTGACGCTAAATGCTGCTGACCTCCATACAGGCTTGAGAGTAGAGAAAGCTTGTCTTGCTTTTCCGATTCTTGCTTTGATATCCTCGTCAGTTCCGCCTGTAGTTGAAACGATGCTTCCCAGCTAGGTGGGTAGGTAAAGGAGATTGTTCCTTTCAGGTTCCTCCCATTTATGCTGATTGTTGTCTGTTGTTTTTGTTGCTGTTGGTGGTGTTCCCCGGGAATCTTCATCACCTCTGTCTTCTCTATTCACCTGAAGTCCTATCTTTGATGCAGAAGAAGTATTTGTCTTAGAAGTGTATATAAATTCCGAATAACTCTGGCTCAACTGTTGTAGAAGTCATGTCTCTTTATGATGCTGGATTATAAAACTCAAAGATGAGAATCAGTGTGTTTTCGTGAACATAATAGGGATGAGAGAATATGAGGCGTGTTATCGACGCCTTGTGTCATGTAAACTATATATCCATGACAGTTTTAATGGTGCACACATTACATTCTGCAGTTTTGATAACCAAGTGCAATATTTCTTCATAAATATCTCGTCATTTGGAATGTAAGCTTACTTGCGTTTGGTTTGATTTCTGTAACATAAAATATCGGTCAGTAAATGGTCAGTTTGATAATAAATTGAACCATGTACAACACAACTTTAATAGTGAAAATATAAAAGCCGGTGGCTAATGTCTGCATTTGTGTGAACTGTTGAGCATATTTTTCAGAATGTGATGCCTATAACTTGAAATTGTTTGATAATGTCACAAGGATTCATTAATGTTACTAGTAAATGTAAAACATGCGAAAACAGTGGTGAACGGAAGTCTGAAGGCAAATTTAAGAAACTAAGCACAATTATGCATAAGAATTAATTCCCCCGAAGGGTTTTGCACTAGCTTTTGAACAAAATGTTGAAATTATTCCTCTCAATTTTGCTAAGATTCACATAAATACAATTTGACATACACCTAATTTCCCTTCGTCATTCAATCTTTACAGAATTACGAAATATCTTTGTTAGACTTCAATAAAGAGTCATTATATTAAGGTACTTTCTACGTGACTATTGAACTTAAAAACTCCACATATACCCCTGTGCGTAAAATTATCAATTTCTCTAGGCTGAACGCAGCCGATGAGAAATCAACGGAATAAATGATAACAGCTTGCTATTCTGCACAATCTGCTATTCTTGCTTCATTCAAATCTAAGAAATTAATGATCTCAATCGTGATATCGCTACAACTCTGAGTTAATAATTTAGGATTCTCAAGGACACTGGCTGTCATTGAGGTGCCCACATTCGACGTTAGAATGTGGACCGAAGTAAAGGTGAAAGTAGTTTTCGCATTTATTTATCGGGTTGCATTTAGACTGAAATTTAATGATATCTCAACCAAACAATTCTAGGTAAATTTATTTACTCTGAATTCTAGACATTATTGTCGATTTTGACGTTTCCACTATTCTAACCAATTCACTTAAAAGTATTCTTTTTGGATTTTATAAATACAACCATTTCTAATTATGGAGTGTTGTGGAATTCTGTGCATTGAGGAGAGATGACAAATCGATTGGAAATGGGTGTCGGTAGTTAGAGAGAGTGAGACTTAAATTTTTTTGGACGCAACATATATGAAAATAAATAAGTCTGTTAGAAATAAACACCATAAGTTACGTTACAGGCGGAATTTTCAGACTAATATGCAAAATGTTATAAACACTTTTCTCAGTGTAACGCGCTATGATCTGACCTCGTAACTAATTGGGTGATCAACATTCTCTTCCCAATGAATTCAGAATTTTAGTTTATGTCCACACTAAGTATGATTATATCAAATTGTAACTTACATCCAAAACCACTCTTCTTGCTTCATCATGCTTAAGTGGGAAAAAGTGGAAATTTTTTCATTGGTTTCGGATCGATGATTTGTATTCAGAACTCCATTTACTAAACAACATAATATCACTGAGTATTCAACCAAATGAATTTATCCTATATAAAATTATATTTTACCATTACATTAGGCATGATTATTTATGTGAGAGGAATGTCAATACACAGCTGACTTAAATGATGTAAAAAGTTGGTTATTTCTAGAGTTAAACAAACTTTTTAAATTATAACCCCAGCAAGTAAACAACAGCATTTCTTAACTGCTGGTCAGCGACAGTATATCCTTCGAATCATCTCTGACACCACCCCACTTGGCTGATTTTTAGAATTCCTCCGTATGTTTGACATTGATATCGATTATTTACTCATGAAGACAAAAATATTCAGATGCTTCATCAGATCGTAATGCAGTACGATACAGTCTGAATACTTTAAATATACAACCGAATAAGCTGACTATTAATTTATCGTTATTATTCCCTAGGGTTCTGAGTAAAGCATAAGGCTTCATAGCACATCTCTGTTTCGCCCTGTTATCTGCAGTCCGCTTTTCCGGGCCCCACGACTGTTCATGGGCCCTCCTCTCCTCCTCCTCACTTAATCCCCTAAATATCATCCATGGACACATGCCAAACGCATCGTTACTTATTAGGGTTCTACTCCAAGTCATGTCGCGCTATGTAAGCTAACGTTCTCATCAAGGTGTTTTCCACCAATCTACATTTTCTTCGACATATTTGTTAAGCGATAGGTTCATTCCTAAAGTTTCTTGTTGCTAAGTCTTTCTGACCAGCCATTTGATCTTCAGCATGGAGCCAGCGAATGGAGCTGTTGATAAAAGGTTGCAATAAACTGTTGGAAATGATTTTCGTGACACACTGTGAATGTTTCTAACCGCTATAGAAGCATTGACTGACTTAACATTTGTGTTTGCAATCTCAATCGTATTCTTTATGCTTACTGTAGAATATTGCCAAAGTGATTTCACAGTGATGAAGATTTGTCTTCCCTTTACTATTCTGATCTTGAAATCCTTATTTGTGACTTTTATAGTTGAGACGATGCTCCCTAGATAATTGATGCAAGTGACCTCGTCCAAGTTTTACCGTTGATACTGATTGATGCTTGTTGTTCTTGCTGTTCGTTGTTTTTATCATCTCCATCTTTTCTGTGTTCATCTGAATTTTTATCTTCGTTTCCAGCCTCTTCGACCAGTTTGTTGGTTTTCAACTGCAAGTGTTCCACAATAATTGGCATTAGACAAATCTTATCTGCGCAGTCTAGATCTTCTAGTCTTCGTATTGGTTAGTCTAGAGTATTCTTGTCTTCTCACGCCACAGAGTCTGGCGCATACTCCAGTTCACAACAACCGATTATATCAATAGTGATACTAGGCAGCTCTGGCAAACTCCTGTATTCCATATCAAGGATTATGAGCAATAAATTGTGCTCGAAACGTTATCAGTAAACATTACTGTATAACACTGTGAGACTTTATCAAAACAAAATTTACCCATAATGAAGTTATACTCTACCACAGTGTACAAGTTTTATTCTTATATCAAACTCCTGTATTCACTTCAAAGGCTTCACTCAGTTTTCAGTTGTGGATTACCTGACATGTGGCACAGTCATACAGCTGTTGAATGAGGTTGATAAAGCTTCACTGTATTGCGCTCCATAATGTTGGAGTAGTTTCCAAATTACGTTTCGATCAACGCTGCCGAAGTCATTTTCGAAGTTGACGAAGTTGAGGTAGATGTTTGACTGCCATTCAATGTTCCATTCAGTGATGATGCTCGGAGTCGCAGTTACATTGGTACATAATTAGCCCTTTATGAATCCAGCTAGTTCTGGACCGGTGGAGTTCTGCATCCGTGCACCGTTCATTCTCTTCAGGATGACGCAACTTAGTATTTTACTTGACGCGAACAAGGGTACTATCAAATGCCAGTCCTTGCAGAGACTTAATTTGGTCCTCCTTGAAAGCTTGACAAGGTAACAATCCTTACAGTCAAAAGGAATCTTTCATTTTTTCCGTACCTTTTTAATAATGGCGCGAGAACATCTGCCGCAGTCTCTCAGCCAGGTTCTAGTGCTTCGGAAGGAATTCCGTCTGGCTCTGCTGCCTTCACGGACTTCAGCGGCTTGATCGTATCCAAGATTTCTTCTTTCATTAAAGGAATGTTGTCCACTGACAGTCAGTTCTTTGTAGGCTGCTGGTAGTATTTCTGGGCTAGTTGCAGGTGATGGTCGATCCAAGAGTCCTTTAAATTGATCAGCCTACTGTTTTATTTGTTTCTCCTCCTTGGTAATCATGTTCCCTTTAGCATCTTTTATTGGTTTCATCATCTGGTTCGATCTCATCCCATATAGAGACCTAGTTATCTTGTGGAATGTTCTCCGGTCTCGTTTACCTGTGGCCTGCCTTTTCTGCTTCAGTTGTCAGTGTGTTTCAGAATTGTCTTTTGTCTCCCTGAGCATTCGTCTTCACTTCTTTATGCAGTATGGTATGCATTAAACCTACCTTCTTCGTCTTTGCATTGAGTCATCTGCTCTTTCACCATCCTCCTCTTCCATATTAGCTTCCAGTTATCCGTTGAGAGCAATTCTTTGTCGTGTCTCTCCTTTCTCCCTAGAATAGTTGCACACGTTTCCTTAAATATCACTGACTGCGTCTCCACTTGTTTGTGCAACACTGAAATGAAGTCTACCTGATTTGTGATGCATCCGTCAGGCGAAATCCACGTTGCTTCGTGCACATACTTAAGCTCGTAAACTCTGCCTCCAATCACCAAATCATTGAAAGTGCAGAAGTCTGAGAATAGTTCTCCGTTCTCATTCATTCTACCGAGCGAGAGCCTGGCAACCCGTGATTAGTTCTCTTCCTGTATTATCTGCTCCCAGTTTGCTTGGCATTCATATCGCCCATCAAGATTCTGAAGTTGCCATTTGTGATGTTGTCCGTTACTGCTTGCAGTTGTCATTAATAATCTTCCTTCTTTTCTTGTTCTGAGATTTTTGTAGCACTGTGTGTAGCATTGGATAAATGTAACATTCCTTCCTTTTCAGTTGAATCTTGCTGCCATTATCTGACAAGAAAAGATTGGTTTCCACCACATAATGGCTTCGGCTGCCACCGATGACAACACGATATCCACTAACTGCTTCAGTGTGCTCGTGGTTGTCGTGTGGGTGACCTGTCAGGAGTAGATTATTATCTCTCTAGTTGACAGTTTGGCTAGTTCACCTCCATTCCATCCGCTCTCAAGGATTCCTGGCACTTCTCTGCTATATCTTCGCATTTCTTTGGCTCCCTGGGCGGCGTTCACAGCCCCACACAATGTACATCCATTCCCAGTCCACATTTTTATTCTTTCTTTCATTGAGGGAATACACATCGGCTGACTGGCTTCCTGAATCCATGGTTTAACCGGCAGGTTTCATTTCATCTCTCCGTTTACAGTGATGAGTAAATCTGTTTTCTTAGATTTTTCTTATGCTTTGAAATTTTTAAAGCTATTGAATCATTTTTAGAGTAGAATGCCTGGTTAACTAGTCAACTGGGAGAGGTTTCATTATTCATTACTGAAATAAAGTTCATTCTAACAGATGGAATAAAGTTAGGCATTACTTAATACTGTACATTGGCAACAAGACGTAACTGAGCCCTACTTGTTCAGGCTATTTCACACAGTTCATTAGAGATTCCTCATGAAGTTCGCCTATTTAGAATGATAAATCTACCTCCGACCTTTGAGGATGTCTTGTTAGAAAACATTTTACAGGAAAAAGATTCATCAGAATAAAATTAACTTTGTTGAATAAATACATACTAAATCATGCATTAGGCGACCCCTGTATGATTTAAAAAAGTATAGTTGTATGAAAATAAATTATTCGATTTTTCATTATAAACGTCGAATAACTTCAGAAATGCATCAGAAATATAAAACATCAAAATTGGTACCATAATATTTAAGGCACCAAATAATGTTTATGCAATGTCACAAAATAATATTCCATTTATATCTGCATCACCTATATCATCTGAAAATGCTGATTACACGCAGAAATATGCTCTACATTAACATAAAGATGTTCAACCTAAGAGACTAATTCCTCGCCTTCAACAGTGAAATGAAGCTACACATTAACAGACAGGCAAGCTAGGAAGCAAAACAGGGTAACTTCATTTTGTGGCTGTAAGCGAAGAAACCTGGGAGCAGAATTGTGAAGAGACATGCAATAAGTGATAGGTAGTGAAACCACCACAATATTTCAAAAGCGAGTTCCTCATAGAACAGTTTTCTCCATTGTGATTTACCGGACTCTCAAATGTCATTTCATGATGCTGTAAGTACACTGTGCATTGTGGATAATTCTGTCAATTTATTACAAACTGTATTCTTTTTCTAAAGGAAACGGGAATAACAGCTCAGATGCAACTCACGCAATTTGTTCACACATGTGAGAACTTACCCGGAACCCACAGACAGTCCACTGCATAGATAGTAAAGTATAAAATTAAAGTTCTCAGTGTCCACTTTATCAAAGAAGCTTAATTTTAGTTATGATGCAACAAAGTTTGCAATTCATTTGAGTCTCTTGATATGTGTAGTGTTGGGAAGGCGTTCACTGAATAATACTGTATTACATAAAATGATTCCCTGAAGGAACTATACTCCACCACAGCACCTAAATACTCTTCTAATATGCAGCAACGTTCCTTCAAATATACTCATTGTTCCCGTTCGACGTAATGAAGCAGTTCATGACATACATTATTACCATTATTGTCCTACGAATTAGAAATTGTACCAATTAGAACAAGGTTAAATTTGAAATCATTTAACTCACTTTTTCGTTCTGCAATCATTTTCATCATGCAAACATTAATGGAACAGTAAATGAAAGTCAGTCATGTTCAGCTCCCATTAGAAGTAATTTATAAGTATGCTTCTCAGAAGAAATTTGTTGAACTTTGAATTATGTTTAAACATGGTCAATGAATAATTTTAACATATGACTATTCCAGTGGTAGAGATAAAGTAAGACTTGATCCAAATATGCAATATGACTCAAACATTACTATATGCATAATGATCTCTCGTTATCTGTCAATTAGCTATTCTTTAATATGATGTGTCTTACTACAGTGACTAATATTAGAATGGACAACAGTAATTACAACGATGATATGCTAAAATATATCTCCACATTGTCTGTTGTCTTCATATTTCTACTGTAATACATTGTTTCAGGTACACTGTTTTATGCCTTGTGTAATAATTTGGCCTTATAGTTATGGTGAGAGCCAGCTGCAAGCCAAAATTATAGACAACAATTTACGTCTATGTTTCATGTCTAATCAGGGTCATGTGAAAAAACAATAACAAAGCTTTACCTTGCTTTCTACATTAACATTTATGACATTAAGTAGATTACATACTATGGTTTCCAAAGAAAAGGAATTATGCACCGAAGATGTTGCCTAGTAGGGCAATGAAAGCTTCGCAAATTAACTATCCAGCTCAGAGAACACAACCACATCAATAAAAATATCTGTATGGAATTATCATTAGTGAAGTAGAATAAATCTGCTGTAGCCAATATGACAACCACACACCTAATAGAACCTTTCTATTCCACATAGAGTCATTATGTGATTTGCGTTACTGATTAGATTTGTCGGTAGTACATGAAGAAACATTCATCGGTATAGAAAAATCAACTAGCAGAGAGGTAGATAGATAAACTTCAGAGAAAGTAAATGATACAGAGTTTTGGTGATCCTTTGGAAATGTGAAAGGAACACAAAGAAACACAATATGAAGGAAGTCGACAAGTAGTACAACACAGAAAATCTGTCGAAATGGTGCGTTGAAGATAAGGTGTACACAGTTTTACTATATAACGATGTCAAACTCTAAATAATCTTTCCTTACCACGTCTATTGTCTTCAGAGTTACAATTACGTAGGTGACTAACTGCTTTGTTCATTGAGTACCATGTTATTTTCTCTCCTAACGTTTTCTGTTATGATGTCTGTGAATTCAACATCCCTAAAGTATAATTCACACTTTGAAATTAATCTGCAGAGAAAGTACCTTTCTTTTGTAGATAGGCTTTTGATTATGCACAGTGGATTCACGTCTTCTGCGTTGAACTTAAATCGAAATTCTTATCAAATGATAATCAGGTGTCAAGTATGTATATATATGTATATTCAAAATTAAACCCCAAATAAACGAAGAAAGATAGAACAAATTTTCAATAATATTCAGGTACATTCAAATATTTCCAACTCACTCGTCACTAATAATGATTTTAAGATAAAAGATGTTTAATATTCTTTTAATATGATATCTTAACTTTTAATATGTGATATCCTTCCACAAAACATTCCTTTGATTATTCCTAAAGAATTTTCAATATCCTATACACGGAAAGTATTGTCATAGGATTCGATCTGCATTTGAAATTATTTTATCTAAATTTATCACTGGAATTATATTCATCATACAAATATTAGTAATCAGAAAAATAGAGAGTGAGTCAGTTTTAAAAAGATAAACATTTATTGAATACTGAGTAGTGTCAACTTAAATTTGTTGATTGAATTCTTAGATGTCTTCAAGAACACATTTCAAAGCTCGACAATTCTACTAATCAATTAATAACACCAGGCTTAACTGTGATGACCGAAAACTCTCCGACAAATATTGTGTACATAATGATCTTCTGGATCACTTAATTAAATATCCCTGAATCAAAGACCCCACTGTGTAGCTTAATGGTCTACGAGCTTACCTAGTAACCAGAAGGTCCTGTGTTCCAACCCCAATGGATGCGTACGGTTGAGATGTCCCAAGCCAGGACGAAACAGCTGTCCAGTACTACCATGTTTTCCAGTGATCATCTGACATATGTCAGCTCATGATGAAGTCCTGTAACTAATCAATCGAATCCCTACAAACTAATCCTTGTTTACACGTCCGCTTGTAGACCGAATGGTTTAAGGATATCTGGAGGGTGACATGAGTTCTCGTCTTCTAATTTCATCACTGTAGTTCTACTTTGCTTTTCGCTTGACTTTCATATAAGATTTAATTTTTCTTCCTTTGAATTTTACTCACTGTTCTAATATGATATTATCTGGTTGGTTATCAACTCTGAGTGGAAATATCACCATTTATTGAGTCTCGAAATTTTATTTTTTTTTTTGATTACAGCTTGATGCCACACCGTATTTTCAGTACAACTATGGAATTTTCACCATGGATATCTGTAGCCCAAATTTTGCAGGCCGACCATAGATATCGGGTGTGCGTCGGCAGGGGATCGAACTCCGGACCGTGTGCATGGTCGGCGAGAGTCCTAACCACTGTGCCACCGATGCATCCAAACAGGACAAATGCGTGTCCTCGATTCTCTCCAGTACTGACTTTAAATTGGAATAATGAAAAAAATTTAAATTTTTCATGTACGTAGTTGAAGTTAAATTGCTAAGTGGGTGGAAGGAATTATCACATTTTGAACTTAATCTATTTTAATTTAAATGCCTCAAACTCACCTGCCACCACTAAACATTTTAAATCAAAAAAAACTTTTCAATTTCTATAATATATTACATTATATATTTATAAGGAAAAACCTTCTAGAAAACTTTCGTCTCTGGTTTTTAGATAATGCAAGAGAAAAACCAATCCATTACTACTTTCTTATTATTTTTCATTATGAGTGGAAAATACGGCTTCAACATCCAGCTTTGAAGTTTCCCTAGCAATGGCGTTTACCTTTTACGGGTTAGGCTTGATAGCCCGACGTCAAATCTCCCCTCTTCACTGGACTTACTGCTGACTTAAAGAAGTTAAGGAGTTCATCGGACTACAAATATCTCAAATAGTAGACCAAAAGTAGGCAAATTTTAAAGCATATTTTGGGTGAAACTAAATATCCGATTTGTCAGTGGGTTCTGAAGACATCATGAAAAACTGAAGAAATCTTCTTGAGGATAACACAAGTACGCATTGGTTAACTGCATTCTTCGTCTCTATCCATATATATATATATATATATATATACATAAAGAATAACTAAGTGGACCACGTTGGTCTCCCTCTTAAGACACATCCGATGAAATATCATAACACAGGGGACTTACTTAACAAATTCTGAAAAGATTTGAATTAAACACTTTGTCATCATTCTTATTTATTAAAACACGCCTTTTGAAAAAATTACTGGATGATTCTAGTCCTATTTCTGCCAAAATCTGTTAGTCTAAGTTTATACACAGAATACAGTCTTCAAAATAAGATATAACCACTTACGGATGTCAATGTCATTTGATATTGCAATCAGTGTGATGGCTACGATAAGCAAAATCATGGCGTCTACAGACTTTAGTATTTTTATTCACCCAAAACCACATCACCTTCAGCTTATATACTATTTTTAATAATCACATGCATCTTGACGTCAGCTCGTTTTTTAACTGTTTTTTCGAATGAATCTAAAAATGAAGTTAAAACACACTCTACCAATGAGTCACAATATTAGTAATGTCTGTAAAAAATTTTAATCGAATCCAAGTATTTCTGTATACTTACACTTTACGTAACTCACTTGTTAAAATTATTAGACAGTCAATATGCAGACAGTTACCTTTTCGTGAATACATGCTGTTCTAAATTCTACGCAACCTGTAAATGACAGCTCCTAAGCTCAAATGATTTCAGACAGAGTGCTTCTAAGTATCTTATTTTTAAAATGTGAGACTGAATGACAAATATTCTAGTAAGTAACAAACCAAAATAATTTCCCACTTGTTAGTGAAATGGCTTTTCTTCTGCTTTTCTTAGGGTGTTTAGTTGCTAATGAAGATGGTTTAGTCACTGGGCTGTAAACTTTTGCATATTCTAATATTCTAGGTAAATTTTAAGGCAACAAATGAAAGAAAGAATTAGGTACAGTAATTCGAATATCGTTATTTTTATTATTGTTCCCATTGGGTTCTGAGTGAAACATTGGGCACATCAACACACTGTTGTATTTTTGTCTAATCTGTTTTTCTGGGCCCATGATTTCTCATCTCCTCGTCACACGATCTTTTTCATGTCACCCTCGGACAAAAGCTAAACTCATCCCCACCTATTCTGGCCCCACTCGAGCTATGGTCTGGCGCGTGATGTCACCCAACAGTCCCCTTGGCATTTGACTGATTCATCTCCATTTTCTCCCACATATTTTTTGAGCAATAGTTTCTTGATTGGTTCGTTCCCAGAGTTTCTCGATCCGATCTTGAATTTGGTGCCAGCCAAGGCAGTTGTAGTAGAAGTCATCAACTTCTTCGAAATGATTTTCGTGACACGCAGTGCATGTTTCTGACCGGTATAGAAGCACTGACTGACTAAACATTGGTGTTTAAAATCCGAATCGTGTTATTTATGCAGACTGCAGAATGTGTCAAATCTGATTTCAGAGTGATCTAGGTTTGTCTTGGCCTTACGTCTTAGCTCATACTGATACATTCTTCTTCTCTTCCGCCTGTGGTTGAAAGCATTGTTTCGGATACAAGCGGAATTAATTAGTTATTTGATTAGTTATTCTTCCCACCATTTTTTGTTTCATTTTTGGTATTTTTAGACTGGTCCGTACAAGAGCTTCATGATAACGCTACATCTCGAGTGACTCATAACGGAGAGCTAAGTGAAGCCTTTGGAATGAAGACATGAGTAGGATAAGGCTGCTCACTATCACCCAAGGTGTACGAGATCATGCAACACACATTGAGGGGTGAGAAGATGTGCATACGTCGAAAAGAATGGAAGATCTGAAGTTCACAGACACTCATCTTCTTGTGTCATACAAACTCAAGATCCACAGACAAATATCAAAAAGTTGACAGAAGAGACCATCAACGAAGAGAGAACTTCAAGGGGACATAGAGAGGACAGAGGTGATGAAGATGCCTAGTCAATAGCAATAAGCACCGACTACCAACAAACAGACAAATCTGAAGGGAGTCGTCTCCTTCACTTACCTGACGGTGGTGTAGATGAGGATACCAAAGCTAAGCAAGATTTTAAGGGCGAGACTGGTCTTCAGTGCTTTAAAATCAGTAAAGGAACCTAATGTAGTGCGTTAAATGAAAGGTCTCGATTTTCAACACCGATGGTTCAGAGGAGTGATTCATTTCCAGCAGGCTGTAGATTTTCATCCACACCTGCCTCAGATTCATTCTGAAGACCAGATAGCATTTCAAAACGGAAAGGAAACAGGGAAGTACGCAACGAAACAACTAAGATTGTATTACCCAAAAAATATGCAGGAGGGGTGGGTCTCCGAGGGAGACAAGGAGGCAGTCATGTTAGGAGTTGTGGGCAATCACGCAGCTGGCTAAAAGGGTTGCAGAAAAGAGAATGAAATGATACACTGGTGAAGCTCTAGGTTCCACTTGGAATCTAAGGGACTGATAATAATAATATTATTTTATTAATCTGATAAAGTAATTGAGAGATTTCAGCATTTCTTATTATTCACTTCCATTACACATTTATATTTATTTAAAACCGATTGAGATGGTTAATACATGTGTTACGCATGCCTAGCCGTCGCCTTCCTCGACACTGGGCAATGTTAGCTGACATAGGGTCGGTCAGGTTAGAAAAGAACCAATGGTGGTCAAACCAAAACATGGCTTCATCAGTCAATGAAATCCACATCAGTTAGTTTTAGTCAGGCAGGTAGGAAGTTGTAGATATTCTGGTTGGGGTCCTCGGGACGGTAGACGCCAATGAAGGCTGGAGACAATTGGTGATATGGCTCAATGATGTGGCTGCAACATTTAACACTTATTGTCTATCCACAAAATATTGTTACTTTTATTTCACTTTCTTTGACTATACAGAATAACCTGCTGATGAAAGGATGTCAACAAATCAGCTTAGGTTTCTATCATCACATAAAACAGCCATCGGTACTTTGAGAATTACTGTATAGAAGGGACGATCTGAATGTAGTTCTGTTACATTCATCAAAGTATTTCCAATTCAGTGTCATAAAATTGAAATAATAGATCATGAAGTGAAAACTTGTTTTATAAATTATTCAAAACGACACTGTTGTTAGTTGAAATTTTAGTTTATCTCCACGTGAATGAAACTACATCATTCATAGATGGTATCCAGGAATCGATAACAGAAACAATCATTCATGTAATAATGCGTTTCTGAAGGCTGAAGAGATACTTCAGAATATATTGAACCATTAATGTAAGAATAGAGATAGGGAACTATAGCCAAATATGGTCCCAAAGTAGATAAGTTTATCTGATGTACACTGCATTAATAAACCGATGAAGATTCGACCACAATTTATTGCTTACAACTATCAGTACCAAACACGTACAATCTGATTGACATAACACGCATCCCTGAAATACGAAAGATTGCAATGAAGAACAGAAAGGCGTTAAGCAAGTCAGGAATTGATGTCAATAATTTGATAAAATTATAAGCAGTGAACTGCACTCAAAACGTCATCCAGTTATTCATACCGTATCACTGTGTCTTATATCAAGTAAACTTATCAAATACCGAAAATAGTTAAAACTAATTTTTGTCATTTGAATTTCTAAATTAAATATATGACGTCTCACTGTTTATAAGTAGTAAAGTTAGAAGCTAATTCACCTCACTGCTTTCAGACTATATACGTCATTGATTGCATACATCTAAAGCACTCTTAAACACCTGTGGTCAATCTTCTCAGTGCATCACATGCACTACCTGCAGTTAAAACACTGAAAACACGTCAAAATAAAGTAATCCTCATTGTACTAATTATAGATGTAAATAAAATTCAATTGAAATTGTAGAAAATGTGATTTCGTGTAAGTGAATTTTCAACAAGAAATGAAGAATTGTTTTATGTCTCAGTTTTCAAAACCGATGGTTTTCATCAACAGCTGCCTCAGATTCATTCTGAATACCAGATAGCATTTCAGAACGGGGGAGAAACAATGAACTCCGACAACGAACTAACTAAGATTGTATTACCCAACAAATATGCCGGAGGGAATCGAGATGCATTGATATTACGCTGAGGATACCGTTCAGTGATATCATTCTCTAGACCCATGGTCCGGGGTTCGATCCCCTGCCGACGCACCCCCGATATCTATGGTAGGCCTGCAAAATTTGGGCTACAGATATCCATGCTGAAAATTCCATAGTTGTACTGAAAATACGGTATGGCATCAAGCTGTAATCAAAAAAAGGGATTCGAATGAGAAATAACGATTCGGTTCTTGATCCGAAGGTGACCTTGACGAAATTGTGTGAGGAGGAAATAAAAGCTTATGAGTAGTTATTCAGCTAGCTGAAACGGACTACAGAGATTAATTTGAAGTGGAGATATGCTGGTGAAGCCCACGAGATTCACTCGAAACCCAAGAGAATTTTCAGAGTGTTGTAATTCAGATAATCACCACTCTTTGATGTGAATGAAATATTTTAGTGGAAGATGACAATTTGTCCGTAACTGGTCATCATTTTGTATTTTGTGGGAAATATATCTCTTCACAAAACAATGGAAAGGTTGGGCTATTTGTTACATTTTACGAAATGGCTCTTATATGCAGGCGATATGAATTGGAAGACTATTGATAAGCTGGAAAAACTAGACACTTATTCAATACGTTTTATGACACTTAAGCACTGTGCACATACCACTCTATCAAACACACAATACAGGACATTCAGAATAAGACTTCAGCCTGTTGACCAATCAGACACTGCAGTGAAATCTAGTGGATATATAATAGTACCACCATTCGTGTCATGGGCAGATATCTGTCTCCACACCAGATTACACGTCACGGACCACGTACCAACATTTGAAACTTAATCCGTTACTCATTGCTGACTGGCTACTAATGAGAAAACGCAGTCCACGACATAAAAATGTACTCTTGATAGCTAACCAAATCCTTTGAGTTGTCAAGTGAATTTTTGTTTAATAAGGACGTCTTTCTCTGTTACAGTTGTTGTACTTCTAAGTGTGAGTTTTCCTTTGTTTTGGATAGAATAAAATGAAGTTTTTGGGATATCAGTTAGCCAGCAAGGCTGAATATATGCACTGTAGTTTATCGATTGATGTATAACTCGAGTAAACTTGATGGGCAATTCAAAACAGAAATTTCAATAGAGAAACATTTCATCCGATAGGAATAGAACTACTGACTGGTTATTAATATCTACTTCTGTTTCATCACTGGATTATTTTAAGCATAAGACGAAAGTAGAAAACTAGAAAATTATATCATCTCGCAGTATCCACCTAGTAAGTGAATTATCTGAATATCAAAGAGACGAATTGTCTCAATTCCCTCAAGTGTTTCTTATGTTGGGCTTTACGCCAACAATACGAAACATTTTATTGAAATTCGTGTTGATAAAATGAGGTTGCATGACGCTTGCTATAGGGATATACACATTTCTAAGATGACGGTGAGTCGCCAACATCAGTATTTCCCTAAATATGCATCATGTTTGGTGTTTTTGAATGTCTGAATTCTTCTTAGTCAAAATATAACCAAAATAATAGTCGGAAGAAACCTTGAGAATAAAGATCATTTCATTTCTTTACCTATTTAAAGTTTCTGAAGTCATAAAAGCTAATTAGTTATTCCACAAAACAGGTTGTCCCTCCGCGTGTTTGTTTTCTTTTTGACATATTTCACAATAATGCCTTCATTGAATTCAGTGTTAGTGATATTCTTCGATGTTGAACTCTCTCAAGTGAATGATGATTAGATTGTACTGTGAATCTTAGGACGCATAGTCCTTGTTACACAGAAAGTAATCAATATCAACCATCTGAAATGATGGTATATTCAGTGAGTCCACAGCCTGGACGTTGAGTACTTGCTCTCCAGATAATCACTGCTTGTGGTTAGTCTTTGAAAAATCCTTTCAGGGAAATCATGCTACAGTAATTTCCTTTCAGAATCGAACGATAAAATAATGATATACCAAAACACATAGGTCACTGCACAGATCAAAAATACATTATTCAAATAGCAGTAAGTAGCGGTTTCGCTATATTGCCAATTGGCAGAAGTTAGATTACATTTCATCCCAATGAATAATTGGCCAACGAGTTACCTGGCCCCATTACCTGAAGCATCTGAGTTCGGTCCAATGGTGGGTTAATGAATGACTTCTGACGGAGTGTCCCAAAAGATGACAAAACAACTGTTAGATACTTCCTCGTTTTCAATGGTTCTCTAGATGAAGTCAGTTTGTGATTAGTCTTGAAATAAATGATATTCTTTACAACTGCAGTGAAATCACTTCAAATGTTCACTACAAATATTATATCCAAATCTATTCAAGATTACAAGCTTGTAAATATACTTAAGCTTTATTACAGTCATATTTTTAATTGCACGTGTAACTTTACAGTCAGGTTTACAAAAGCACTGTCAGAGTATCTCGGCGTTCGCATCAACGCATAACTAAGAATGAGCATTTTTTAACTAAGGCTAGTAACCTCAATGAACTCACATTCGATTGAGATGCTCATAAGATGGATCAGCTTGCGTCTTCCATAATATACATATATTATATTGAAAATACACTCAACCCTTTTACCTTGTGCATATACTGTTGCAATCGAGGCTTCCGATTGAGATTATCATTCACCACAGTGGCAAACACGAAATCCAAATGTCTTCTGAGATTTCTACGGATTCTGATCAGGGTTTGACACAACAGTTGCACACATTTGTTAAAATTACATCGGTCTCAATCTCAGCCATGCTGAAAATCATATTATCAAGTTTTCGTTCGGAAATCTGGTGTGACCGTCTTCACAGGAATGGTTTCTATGCGCTTGTATAAATAATTTCTTAAATATGCCTGAGGCGGTTCGTTCACAGTTATGAATTTATAGATGATATTAGCAATTTCTTGTGTCAAAATCAAACATGTTAATCTTAATTTGCGAGCATGATTTTTGTAGAATACTCGACGTCACTTTGGAAGTATTGACTGTTGACATTCTATTTTAACACTGATAACTATGTTAAGAACATTCAAGTGCACAAAACTTCTAATATAATCATTGATAACTTGTGTTACAGAAAAGTGATGGAAAGCAGGTATGTTCATATTCCAAGAGTCACAACAGTAATCTGTAAGAAATACGTTGAGAAGATAAGGTGTCTATGAGATATCTAAAATTCTCCAGTTTCTTGCTTTTTCATACTGACACAGTGATCCACATGTTCAATTCCCTTGGTCTTTCATTATGAAGATGCATGATATCCATTAATATATCGCCACCGTATCTGAGTATATTCGTTTAGTTTTGATTAATTGCATTCGCATACGATTCGACAATTCATCACAACTTCACGTGTCTATTTATAAACAACGTTTATTTCTATACATTAATGAAAACAAAGCACGTAGATCAGCGAACAGTCTCTTTTCGGTGAATTCATTTTCTTAGCTGTACAACTGCAAATATATATGTGTTATTTTGTTTGTATGTGTACATTAAAATTGTTAAACAAAAATACAATTTGAACAAAGCAAGAACAACAATTGTACCAAGATAATATGAGCTCATCTTTTGTTATTTCGAGGATTCTTCTCAACTGGTTACAACCTGAACGATGAAAAATATGAATTACATTACATTAAAGATTTGAACATACTTTTCCACGATCATAAGGAGTAATTGGTAGGAAGTAAAAGTAACATTAGTACGGAATGATTTAACTAATTAAGAGTTACAAACAGTGACTATTTATAGAATAATTCAAATGAACTGTGATCAATATTTGACAGTTTATAAATATTTATAGAATAATTAGGCAATTAGGCTTGGAAACAAATACAAGCTGTTGTATATTTTTTTGTTGTCACCAGTGCAGTTATAGTTATTTTAACTAAACAGATGAAAATTGGTAATTGGAGTTGCGTAATACAAAATCAGTCAAGAAAATTAGGTGTTGATGAAATTGGGGTAGTAACAAAGGTGATGAGTTATCACAAACAGTTGTTGAAAGAAGTTAGGTGATAATGTGAATAGTTCGATGAGTGAGTTTTACTGAGGATGTATATAAGAACAAAGTAGATAATACAAAATTACGTAAGAATTCTAAGTGAATACAAGAATTATAAGCAATTAAAGAACAGGCAAAGAAACAATATTAAGTCATCCAAAGAAAAAATAATAATTGTTACTACCCTAATAACATTAACACCTAATTTTCTTTGCTGATTTTGTGTTACGTAACTCCAATTACCAATCTTCTTCTGTTTAGTTAAAACAACTATAGCCAATTGTATTTTTGTTTGACAAACTTAATGTACACATACATACAAAATAACACGTATACCTTTGCGATTGTACAGCTAAGGAAATAAATTCGCCGAAAGGGGACTCTTCGCTAATCTACATTACAGTGAGTTAGGGAAGCTGTTCGATGTGAAATTAACCATGTTTGAAATAGTTACGTAACACAACCTCAAAATCTGCAAAGCAATATACAACCCCCGTTTTTCAGAACTGGTCTCAAATGTATATCCACACAGACTTATTTGACAGCCTTATTATATTACGAAGATGTAACAGCTACTTCGTGGTCAGAGTTTCATGTCAGTAGAGATAGTTTCTTATACAAATGACCACTTACATACAGTCGGGTTGACTACGGTTTAGCATACTCTCAGGGGAATGTTTAGGTCTTGTAATCTCAGTGCGACTCGGTATCACAATCCACACAATTGATCTGGTAGACACAGTTTTGTTGGTTAACTTCTTCTATCCTATCTTTAACCTTCACCAGTGATGAGCGTAAAGTGAATTCGATTCTATTAAAACAATTTATATGACTTGTTTCTCAACACTTTCGTATTATTATTATTTTGAAATTGATGTTAGTTTCTGAATGCAGCATTTGCACAGCAAGTCTTTTCATGAGATTTCAGGCTTTATTTTGTCGTATTTAAAATTCGTGAATTATGCCAGCAGATTTTCTCGCGCCACTCTAGTTTATATTTCTGAATCAGTAGTTTTGAAGATGAGCATATATGGAAATACAACTCGATTGGCTTCTCCACACTGTGATGGGGAAATCGCCAAGTGACTATCCACGTAAATCATGCCGATTGTCCATTGTTCCTGACTCTGGCTGAGGTATGAAGACTTCGTTTATCAGGTTTGTCGTCAGTCAGCCCATTGTTATTTAACTTTTGGAAGACTATAAATAAAGTTGAATAATTTGTTTCATGCTTTGTACTTTTATGAAAAACTAGATTAAAGAAATACTGACTCATTCATATCATCAGCGTTTCTTACATGACGTTGAATAATTTGTAGGAATGTTGTGCTTTCCAACCCGTGACAACAAAGGCCATTATTTTTGTTACTTACATTGAGCTATTTAAAGTTCATAAATTTGTGAAAGTAATAATAAAGTAGATTTTACAAAATTCCAGCTTCATTAGATTTATACTATGTGAGGCAGCTTGGGATTGTTAACTGAATGAATTTTTATTTAAATATCAGAGCACGTCAAAACTGTTGGATTTATTGAGTTTGTGAATCCTAAAACAGAAATGTATTTGCGTAATGAAAAACGCTGATCACATTTTTGCTGACTAAAAAAGGGTTAATAAAATTGACTATTTTTTGTAGGTAAGAGATAACGTTGACTTGCTTTAATAGAAAACATCTACTACACAACTTAACAAATGCTCTATTAATAGCGGTTTCTTTGATTTTGCTTCGGTTGAAGCCTTGCTTGACGTATTACCAGTAATTTACTCAATAATTTTTCATCACTTAGATTACGAGTGGAGTATAAGCCTACAGTAGAATGTCTGCATTTCACCCTATTCTGTCTCTGTCATCTATTTAAGCTGACTGCATCATTGCCAACAACTTCTCAATTTCTCTTCATATGACCTCTTATATATCACCAACGGTCATCCACTTAGTTGTTTCATATTCCAGCTGTTGATGAAAGGCTACAGCCTCCCAGAAACGCCTTCCATGACGCGTATGCCAATCATCCGAAACCTACTGAAACACGGATATGCATTGTTGTTAAAATGCCGGAGTTTTTCCTGATTTTTGGGGGCAGTAGATTTTCACACTGACTCTAGAATAATGAACGCCTATCTTACTTCGTCGAACCTTGGTTAGCTTTAACAACCTCATACTTGCCACCAACTGTAGCTGAAATGATGTTGCCTACATCAGGTGGGTGAAGGAGACGATTTCCTTCAGATTTAACCATTTGATAGTGACTGGTACTTGTTGTTGGTTGGATATCATATAGATATTCGCTTGAAGTCCTATCTGCACTGCCTCTTCTGCCAACTTTTTTATTTTTGTCTGTAGGCCTTGAGTTTGTATGACACTAGGAAATAATCATGCGTGAAGTTCAGATATTCTGGAATCGATTTGTTAGTCCAATATATGCCGGTCATCTCGCTCTCCACCGTTCATCGTATGATTCAGTACATAACAGTCATTATTATGTTTGATAATAATGCTTCATCAGATGTGTATACCTTATAGGAATTAGGTTCCCACGGGAATTTCGAAATAAATCGTATCAGTGCCTATTGCATTCAACACGTATAGTGTATTGTTTTGTTGAATTTCCGCTGGATGCATAAATTTCTGTCATCAAATTCCATCCAAATATTAGTGAAGTACATTTTATGTTCATTTACAACGAGTCAAAGACAACACTTGAATTTGACAAATTTATAAATTTCTGACATTCTGAAGTAAGAAACGAGTTCTCAGCTGCATTTGGAAAAACCGATGAACAAATTCACGTATTCTTCAAAAGCTGTAGGAGATTGACAATGGAATATCTGATTAGCAGACTGAGGTTTGTTTTTATATAATTTCTTTTATCCAGTAGTATGAAAGAAAATATGAACATTACACAGAAACTCATTATAATAAAGGTTTTTTTTTGTATTTCCCAATGAATGAAAACAACGATATTGTTTTTACTGACGTTTCGCTATTTAATGCTAATTGCTTTATCAAAGTATTACTTTGATACTTTCATTCATTGGGAAATACAAAAAACCTTTATTATAATGAATATCATATACCCAATGCCCAAATTTTTTCAAACCATTACACAGAAACATTAAAACAAATAGTAAATTCTGTATTTAATTTGAAGGGATGACAAATAATTTGTGAAGTAATAATGCAATTAAAAGTCAATCTGAACGAAGAATATTCTGTTCAATAATTTCTCTTCAGGTTCTTACAATTATAAAATATTTTTTGTCGTTACAATAAAGGCCAGTTATGCGGCGGATACATTTTTAACATAGAATAACAGATTAGTTATGGGGTGTCAAAATAAATAGTCGTATTTGTGTGACAAATGTGATAGGCTGAAATCGATTACAAAATATTTCGGTGAAACGGGAGACAATGGTGGTGATTAGTCATAATAGATTTGTAGAGTGTGGGGTAGGAAAATTGACAAGTCAGTTCAAGGTTATAAAAGGTGTCAGGTGAGTGGCTAGTACAAAGTCGTCTGTATTAAACAGGAGACAGTGAGACTGCAATGAGAGGTTCATAATGAAATAAAGAATATGTGAAATGAAACAGGTGGAGGCATATAATGAGAAAAGAGATAATATCACTAATAATAAGTCCGGATAGTATAAATGAAATATTCGATAGTATTGAGAGAATGTTTGCATGAAGAGCATAAATTATGACGAATAATAATATTGATAATAATAATTGTAATAATAGTATTTGTAATAATAAGCAAAGGAAAAAGAGCAAGAGAGTTAAGGGGAAGGAGCACCCTTGGTGAGAAGAAAAATCATCAATCCAAGTTTGGCCACGGTAGGAACAACGTCTGGACGTGTTCTTTTTGGTTTAGTCGATCTTATTGCAACAGCTTCAGCTATGTGTAGGAGACGTAAGCGAATAATGCAATGGCAGAAGATAAGAGAATTGGGAACAAATTATATTTATTGGGGAGAACCACATCCTATGTGCGTATTTTTAATCATATTAAAAGTAGGCTAGGTCACCAAGCAATACATTTTTCGGATTGCTTGTCGATTGGCCTAAGGTTAACCTGTGGGATGAAAAGATCTCCAATGAGACCATTTCCTGACCACAACGTAATCAGATTTCAGGAATAAATACCTCTAACTCTGCAGACAATGAATTAGAATTTCGATTTCAGGTTCGTCCGCTTCCCATCAGTATGCATCTACATAATCCTTATAAATCTTGTCTGTAGCTTACGCCACAATAATACCGATGCAACTTAAAAGTATTAGTATAATATTAGTGGGCGCTTAATACACTGGAAGAAAAAGGAGGGTTTGAATACAGTAGCAATACATCCGAATATTGTTACGTAAACCAAGATGACATACTCGATAAGCAAGGTCATAAAATCGTGTCTAAAACGAAGGACGATATACTGATAGTCAACACTTCAAATTCATATCTCGTTCTTTCCTTGTCTCCCTTTCTTTCCTTAGTAATAAATTCTCAATTATTTAGTCACATTTTGTCTCAGGTCCCTATTAGTCATACATTTTATGCCTTAAAACGATAATCGAAGCTAACAGGTACCTCATCACAACTTATTTCCCTTAACTGCCTACAGCAGAACAACATTATTGTAATTGTACATCCTGAATGGGGAAGAATTTATTGAAAACGATAGTTGCCACTTATTGGCCTGCAATCTAAGTGACGCAGCGCCTATATCGGATTATTATGAAAAATTATAACGATTAAACACAGAATGAGAGAAAATGTGTGCAGTAAGTGATGAAGTCGTATGAATAAATTGAGCACTTAATTTTGTTCGAAACATTATCCAGTTATCAACCCTACATTACTGTGTGTCATAATTGAATAAAGCTGTCTAGTATGGAATTTTATTCTACTACAATGCCCAAATTCTACATTCACACTGAAATGTCACGATGTTAGCGAATAAGACAATTCCAGTGTTTGATTATACAGTATGATTAGAATTTGAGATTACTAGGGGAGTTCATATATATATATATAAGTGGTCATTTGTAAAGGAAACTATCTCCACTAACATGAAACTCTGACCACGAGTTAGCTGTTACATCTTCGTAATATATTGAGGCTGTTAAATAAGTCTGTGTGGATTTACATTTGAGAACAGTTCTGAAAAGGGGGTTGTATATTGCATTGCAGATTTTGAGGTTGTGTTACGCAACTGTTTCAAACACATTCTTATGAAGTGTGATCAAGATTTGACCGGATAGTTGCAAAATAATTGAGCGCTGAGTGAGAAGTAGACATTTATAAAATTATATTTGTAAAATATATTTCAAACACAGTTAATTTCACATTGAACAGCTTCTCTAACTCATTGCCATCTAGCTGTTGTAAAGTTGAAACGACTGAATGGAAATAATGAAAACAAAACACGAAGATCAGCGAAGAGTCTCTTTTCGCCGGCGAATCCATTTTCTTAACTGTAAAATCGCAAGTATATATGTGTTATTTTGTATGCATGTGTACATTAAGTTAGTCAAACAAAAATACAGTTGGTTATAGTTATTTTAACCAAACAGGTAAAGATTGGTAATTGGAGTTACGTAATACAAAATCATTCAAGAAAATTAGGTGTTAATGAAATCAGAGTGGTAACAATTATTATTTTTTATTTTGACGACTTAATTTTGTTTGTTTGCCTGTCCTCTAATTGCTTATAATTCTTGTATTCACTTAGATCTCTTACGTAATCTTGTATTATCTACTTTGTTCCTATGTGCATCCTGACTGAGTACAATTCACTCATCAAACTATTCATATTATTACATAAATTCTTTTGACAACTGTTTGTGACAACTCATCACCTTTGTTACTACCCTAATTTCATTAACACCTTATTTTCTTGACTGATTTTGTATTACGTAACTCCAATTACCAATCTTCATCTGTTTAGTGAAAATAACTATAACCAATTGTATTTTTGTTTGACAAACTCAATATACACATACATACAAAATAACACATATATATTAGTGATTGTAGAGCTAAGAAAATGAATTCGTCGCCGAAAGGAGATTGTTCGCTGATCTACGTGTTTTATTTTCAATAATGTATAGAAATAAACGTTGTTTATAAATAGACACGTGAAGTTGTGATGAATTGTCAAATCGTATGCGAATTTAATTCATCAAAACTGTACGGAAATACCCAGAAAGGATGGAAATATACTGATAGGAATAAAAAATCTTCATAGTGTAAGACCAAGTGAATCGAACATGTGGATCACTGTGTCAGTATGAACATGCAATGAACTGGCGAATTTTAGATATCTCATCGACACCTTATCTTCTGAACATTTATCTAACAGATTACTGCTTTCCATCACTTTTCTGCAACACAAGTTATCGATGATTATTTTAGAAGTTTTGTGCACTCGAATTCACTTAACATAGTTATCAGTGTTAAAATAGAATGTCAACAGTCAATACTTCGAAAGTGACGTCACGTATTCTACAAAAATCTTGCTTGCAAATTAAGATTAACATGTTTGATTTTGACAGGAGAAATTGTCAATGTCATCTTTAAATTCACAGCTGTGAACAAACCGCCTCAGGCATATTTAAGAATTTATATATAATTGAGCATAGAAACTATTCCTGTGAAGACGGTCACACCAGATTTCCGAGTGAAAACTTGATAATATGATTTTCACTATGGTTGAGATTGAGACCGATGTAATTTTAGCAGATGTGTGAAACTGTTCTCTCAAACCCTGATCAGGATCCGTAGAAATCTCAGAAGACATTTGGATTTCGTATTTGTCACTGTGATGAATGACAATCTCAATCGGAAGCCTCGATTGCAACAGTACATACACAAGCTAAGAGGTTAAGTGTAATTTCAATATAATATATGTATATTTCGGAAGACGAAAGCTGATGCCTCTTATGAGCATCTAAATCGAATGTGAGTTCATTGAGGTGACTAGCTTCAGTTAAGAAATACTCATTCTTAGTTGTGCGTAGATGCAAACGCCGAGATACGCTGACAGTGCTTTTGTAAATCTGACTGTAAACGTAGACGTGCAATTAGAAATATCCTTGTAATAAATCTTGAGTATATTTCCGAGCTTGTAATCTTGAATAGTTTGGGTATAATATTTGTAGTGAACATTTGAAGTGCATTCACTGCAGTTGTAAAGAATATCACTTATTTCAAGACTAATCACAAACTGACTTGATTAAGAGAACCAGTGAAAACCAGGGAGTGTCTAATAGCTGTTTTGTTATGTTTTGGGCACTCTGGCAGAAGTCATTCATTACCCCACCATAGGATCAAACACAGGAACTTCAGGTAATGGGGCCAGGTAACTCGTTGGCCAATTATTCATTGGGATGAAATGTAATCTAACTTCTGCCAATTTGCAATATCGCGAAACTTCTACTTACTGCTATTTGAGTAATGTATTTTTGATCTGTGCAGTGACCTATGTGTTTTGGTATATCATTATTTTATCGTTCGATTCTGAAAAGAAATTACAGAAGCATGATCTTCCTGAAAGGATTATTCAAAGACTCACCACAAGCCCTGAGTATCTGGTGAGCAACTACTCAATCTCTAGGCTGTGGACTGACTGAACATACCATCATTCCAGATGGTTGATATTGATTACTTTCTGTTTACTAAGGACTATGGGTTCTAAGATTCACAATACAATCTAATCATCATTCATTTGAGAGAGTTCAACATCGAAGAGTATCGCTAACAGTGAATTCAGTGAAGGTATTGTTGTGAAATATGTCAAAAAATGAAAACAAACACGCATTAAGATAACTTGATTTTGTGGAATAACTAAATAGATTATAAGACTTCAGAAACTTTAAATAAATAATGAAATGAAATGATCTTTATTCTCAAGGTTTCTTCCGACTATTAACTTGGTTATATTTTGACTAAGAAGAATACAGACATTCGAAAACATCAAACATGATGCATATTTACGCAAATACTGATGTTGGCGACTCACCGTCATCTTAGAAATGTGTATATCCCTATAGCAAACGTCATGCAACCTCATTTTATCAATACGAATTTCAATAAAAGAGACTCGTGAACTATGTTCCGTATAGTTAGCGTTAATTTTTATTCACGATACACTTGAGGGAAATGAGGAAATTCGTCTCTTTGATATTCAGATAATGCACTTGCTACGTGGATACTGCGAGATGATATGATTTCCTAGTTTCTCTACTTTCGTCTTATGATTAAAATAATTCAGACATGAAACAGAAGTAGATATTAATAACCAGTCAGTAGTTTTATTCCTATCTAATGAAAAGCTTCCCTATTGAAATTTCTGTTTTGAATTGCCCATCGAGTTTACTCGAGTTAGATATCAATCGATTTACTACGGTGGATACATTAAACCTTTCTGGCTAACTGATATCCCAAAATCTTCATTTTATTCTATCCAAAACAAAGCAAAACTCACACTTAGATGGACAAGAACTGTAACAGAGAAAAACATTTACTCAAATAATGCACTTAGCTACTCAAAGGATTTGGTAAGCTATCAAGAGTACATTTTTATGTCGTGGATTGAGTCTTCTCAGAAGAATTTCATAAAGTCCACCTCGTAACCAGTCAACAGTGAGTAATGGATTAAGTTTCAAATGTGGGTCCACGGGAAGTCAATTGACTTCAAGGTCTGTGACGCGTAATCTGGTGTAGAGACAGATATTTGACCATGACACGAATGGTGGTACTACTATATAGCCACTAGATTCCACTCCAGTGTCTGATTGGTCAACAGGCTGAAATCTTATTCTGAATGTCCTGTATTGTGTCTTTGATGGGGTCGTATGTGTGCAGTGCTTAAGTGTCATAAAACGGTATGAAATAGGTACCTTGTTTTTCGTTGTTATCAGTAGTCTTCCAATTCATATCGTCTACTAAAAAGAACCATTTCGTAAAATAAAACAAATAGCCCAAATTTTTTTATTGTATTGTGAAGAGATATATCTCCCCACAAAATACAAAGTGATGACCCGTTACAGACACATTGTCATCTTCTTTCAGAATATTTCATTCACATCAAGAAGTGTTGATTAACTGTATTATAATACGATATAAATTCTCTTGGGTTTCGAGTGAATCTCATGGGCTTAAGCAGCATATCTCCAATTTAGGTTAACCCTTGTAGTCACTTTCAGCTAGCTGAATCACTACTCATAAGCTTTTATTTTCTCCTCACACAATTTCCTCAATGTCACCCTCGGATCAAGAACCGAATCGTTATTTCTCATTCTAATTCTCTTTTTTGATTACAGCTTGATGCCACACCGTATTTTCAGTACAACTATGGAATTTTCAGCATGGATATCGGTAGCCCAAATTTTGCAGGCCTACCATAGATATCGGGCGTGCGTCGGCAGGGGATCGAACCCCGGACCATGGGTCTAGAGAATGATATCACTGAACGGTATCCTCAGCGTAATATCAATGCATCTCGATTTCCTCCGGCATATTTGTTGGGTAATACAATCTTAGTTAGTTCGTTGTCGGAGTTCATTGTTTCTCCCCCGTTCTGAAATGCTATCTGGTATTCAGAATGAATCTGAGGCAGCTGTTGATGAAAACCATCGGTTTTGAAAACTGAGACATAAAACAATTCTTCATTTCTTGTTGAAAATTCACTTAAACGAAATCACATTTACTACAATTTCAAATGAATTACATTTACATCTATAATTAATACAATGAGGATTACTTTATTTTGACGTGTTTTCAGTGTTTTAACAGCAGGTGGTGCACGTGATGCACTGAAAAGATTGACTACAGGTGTCTAAGAGTGCTTTAGATTTATGCGATCTAATGACGTATATAGTCTAAAAGCAGTGAGGTGAATTAGCTTCTAACTTTACTACTTATAAACAGTGAGACGTCATATATTTAATTTAGAAATTCAAATGACAAAAATTAGTTTTAACTATTTTCGGTATTTGATAAGTTTACTTGATATAAGACACAGTGATGCAGTATGAAGAAATAGATGATGTTTTGAGTGCAGTTCACTGCTCATAATTTCAAAAATTTATTGACATCAATTCCTGACTTGCTTAACGCCTTTCTGTTCTTCATCACAGTCTTTCGTATTTCAGAGATAGGTGTTGTGTCAGTCAGATTGTACGTGTTTTGTACTGACAGTTATAAGCAATACATAATTGTGGTCGAATCTTCATCGGGTTATTAATGTAGTGTACATCAGATAAACTTATCTACTTTGGGACCATATTTGACTACAGTGCCCTATTTCTATTCTTACCTTAATGGTTCAATATTTTCTGAAATATCTCTTCAGCCTTCAGAAACGAATTATTATATAAATTATTGTTTCTGTTATCGATTTCTTTATATCATCTCTGAATGATGCAGTTTCATTCCTGTGGAGATAAAGTAAAACCTCAGTTGACAACAACTTTCATTTGAAGAATTTATCAAACATGTTTTCACTTCATGATGTATTATTAAAACTTTATGACAATAAAATAGAAATTCTTTGATGAATGTAACAGAACTATATTCAGATCGCCCCTTCTATACAGCATATCTCAAAGTCATCTCTTTGACTCAAGTACCGATGGCTGTTTCGTGTGCTGATAGAAACCTCAGGTGGTTTATTTACATCCTTTCATCAGCTGGTTATTCTGTATAGTCAAAGAAAGTGAAATAAAATTAACAGTATTTTGTGGATAGACAATCAGTTTTGAATGTTGCAGCCATGTCAGTGAGGCATATCACCAACTGTCTCCAGCCATTGGTGTTTACGGTCCCGAGGGCCCCAACCAGAATGTCTGCACCTTCCTACCTGCCTGATTTAAACTGACTGATGTGGATTTCATTGACTGATGAAGTCATGTTTTGGTTTGACCATTTCTGGCTCTTTTCCAACCTGACCCTCTGTCAGCTAACATTGCCCACTGTCGAGGAAGGCGATGACTAGGCATGCTTAACACATGTATTAACCATCTCAGTCGAGTTTAAATAAATATAAAAGTGTAATGGAAGTGAATAATAAAAAATGCTGAATTCTTTCAATTACTTTATCAGATTAATACAGTAATATTATCATTATCAATCCATTGCATTCTAAGTGGAACCTAGAGCTTCGCCAGCATATCATTTCATTTTCTTCTCTACAACCCTTTTAGCCAGTTGCGTCATTGCCCACAACTCCTTACATGACTTCCTCCTTGTCTCCCTCGGAGACCCAACTCGTCTCCATCTTCATCTCTCCAACTTTCTACTCATTTCTTGGAAGATAGGTTCCTGGTTGGTACATCCTCAGAGTCACATGTTGCTTATTCTTTCTGACTGCACATCGAGATAGTGAAGGCATCTGTTGGTATAAGTCTGCATTAGGATGTTGGAAATTCTCTCGATAATGTGTCAAGTATCTAAAACACATAGCACCACTGACTTGAGATTAGAGTTGAAAATTCGAATATTGCACCTTTTACTGAGTACAGCAGATTTCAACACATTCGAAATGAACCAAGGTTAATCGAATAAACTAATAAAAAGTAATATTAGCAGAAGTGATAGTAAATTAGTTCTTAGGAATGATGAAGAAACCTTAGATGTTAATACATGCGTATTTAAAAGAGTGAATAGAGTAGAAGATAACAAAAAACCCAGAAGTTCCGGAGAAGTAAATGGAGCAAATAGGATTCCATCGTTAGCAGTAATTGGGGATCTCATTTTGACTGTTTTGTTTCCTCATTCATTCGAACTACATTTGTTTGTTACTGCATGACTGTCTCAACAAATTTTAAAGTTTCTTATTGCTACCACGGTAGTGAATGATGCTTCCAACACATTACAGGATAACCAAAATTAGTAAGAAGAGAGCTCACAGAAGTTTGAGGTATCTGATGCTGCTATAAGGAAGCTAATAATCACCTGACAGGGGAAATGTGTTTCACGACCACTTTGATTATTTGTAATCCTGTGAGTAACAGTTAGCAGCCAAGCCTAGTAAAGCAGCTTTCTCAGCTCTTCGTAGTAATCTTTGTCTGGATACCACCTTCGTTGCCTTTTTTTGTAACGTTTTATAAGTTTGATGTCTCTATTAATTAGGGATAAGCCAACAATTAACATCATGTTCACGTTTCAAACAAAGTTTTTCTTCATGGAATACATAAATTACATGCAGTCCAATCGTTCGCATGAGAAACTACATTCAACAATGTGACAGGGTAGTGCTGGGCACTATGTGGCAGCCTACCATTCCCTCGTAGCAGCGAAAAGCGGTGTTTACAAAGAGTAGGGAAGTAATCAACACAAGCTTACGAAATGCACTTACCAGGTTTTCCGGTGCTGTCTTACTGTTGTAGGTTCATGACGAAATCTACACTGAAATACCTACAACTGTCAAGTTAAAAGCAAAATTATTTCCTTTCCAGTTTATCCTTTGTAACTCTTTTCTCCGTGCTCAAATTTATACTACTTATTGCCGATAAGTACTAGGAGTTTTATTTTCATTATAGTAAAGGTTTTTGTATTTCCCAATGAATGAAAAACAAAACGATATTGTTTTTACTGACGTTTGGCTATTTAATGCTAATAGCTTTATCAAAGTGTTATTAAACCGGAATTTACAAATCTCAGCATATATATAACAAAGAGTTAAGGGGTGAGAAAAAATAGACATAGGTCAAGTTAAAGGGACATATTGAAAGTCAAAATAACAATGAAGATCACTAAACCAAATAACAAAGGTAATAGTACGTCTGTTATGATATCAAAACAAAGTTTACTAACTTGATCATCGTTCGTCTGTCTGGGGGCATTTTTCGTTGTCAATTTGGTCAATTGGTAAAGATAACAAAATCATGTGTAGATTATTGGATTTGATCAGTGTGTAAAATTATAAAAGTAGTGTGTGTTTACATAGTGAACTTGCTTATCACATTCGTGTTGATTTTGTCACTTCATGGAGGAGGGAGGTGTTGTAACCAGGTCAGATTCTGTTTTAGTCCATCACTCCTATTCAGGCAATTTTGATTCCACTTGATATGAAGTGCTTCTGTTATTAGACGTTCTTTGTGATTTCTGACGTTTTTCTGGATTATTTCAATATTGTGAAAATCAATTTTGTGGCCTGATTCTATAGCATGTAGACCTATGGCTGATGATTTTTCAAGTTTTGTAGTTCAACGGGATTTCTCGGTGGTCGAAGAGATGCTCTACAGTATTCATTTCTTCTGATTTTGATTTCTCGAGATGTTTGTCCGATGTATATCGCATCACATTCCAAGCATTTTATTTTATAGGCACAATTCGATAGAGATTCTTTAGGGATTTGATCTTTTATATGGATAAGGTTGTTTCGCAGTGTGTCTGATGTGTCGAAGAAAACTGTAATGTCGAGCTGATTGAGTACTCTTCTGATATCGTCTGACGTCTCTGCTCTATATGGAATGACGACTGTTGATGTCCATGTTTTCTGAATGCGTTTTCGGCCATACTTAATGTCTGTGTTGATTTTGCTGATGAAGTCCCTTGGGTAGTTGTTTTGCTTGAGAGTTTCAGTAATGTTTGATATTTTTCTTTTTCTTTCTCATCCGTTATCAGAGAGTGTGCTCGTCTAAGAAGACTTGAAAGAAACTGAAATCTTTGCGCTGATGGGGTGTGATGATTTGAAGTCTAAATATTTATTTGAGTTTTCTTCCTGAATATGGATATACTAAAATATCCGTTTTCCTTTCTCTTAACTAGGCAGTATGGAAATGGTAGTTTACCCACGTCTGATTCTGCTTCCAAAGTGAACTAGATTCTGGGAGATACACAGTTTGTTTTCTCCAGGAATGAATTGTATAGATCTAGTTTTAGTACTACAAAAGTATCATCCACATATCTTAGCCATATTTTAGGAGTGAGTATTCTTGAAAAGATGTTATTTTCGAATTTATTCATCAAAAAGTCGGTGACCATGAAGTGACAAAATCAACACGAATGTGATAAGCAAGTTCACTATGTAAACACACACTACTTTTATAATTTTACACACTGATCAAATCCAATAATCTACACATGATGATTTTGTTATCTTTACCAATTGACCAAATTGACAACGAAAAATGCCCCCAGACAGACGAACGATGATCAAGTTAGTAAACTTTGTTTTGATATCATAACAGACGTACTATTACCTTTGTTATTTGGTTTAGTGATCTTCATTGTTATTTTGACTTTCAATATGTCCCTTTAACTCGACCTATGTCTATTTTTTTCTCACCCCTTAACTCTTTGTTATATATATGCTGAGATTTTGTAAATTCCGGTTTAATAATACTTTGATAAAGCTATTGACAGCATTAAATAGCCAAACGTCAGTAAAAACAATATCATTTTGTTTTTCATTCGTTGGGAAATACAAAAACCTTTATTATAATGAATATCATATACCCAATGCCCAAATTTTTTCAAACTGTTAGAAGTGAACTTGGTTTGGACATTTATGAATTTTATTTTGCTGAATCATGTTACTCAGTGAACTATTGTTTGCTATTGACATTTATCTCACTTAATGTATCAACATTTTGTTTGGTGTGCGGTTATTACCTTCCTATAGTTAAATGGTAACCTCTGCACATGCTTTATTCATACTTCAGTCTCTGATGAACACTGTTTATTCCAGTCCTTTATTCTCTATCTGGACAGTTAACCGTTCTTGACACAATTCCGATGCCATTTCTTCTGAAGAGCAAAGGCAGTGCGTTTGACGGCATTGAGTCTTCCATACCTCACAATTTGAGCTTTGTACATTGCATTTACTATCTTATGTGTAATATAATACTGCATTTTAGACAAATCCTGTGATTCTGGATTTTATGCTTAATTCAAACGTTAGGTTTCATTAATCGTTTGCAATTATCCCTTCGGATTTCTTAGCAGAATTCAACACTTAAATTCAATTTCTCTGGACTACGTTTCAATCCTACATAGTATTCGAAGGAAAAGTAATCTATGACGAAACAACGGAAAAATCTGGGGGACTGTGGTAGAGTATAACTCCATTATAGATAAGATTTTATTTTGATAAATCACACAGTGGTGTTATACAGTAATATTAGCTGATGACCACGTTTCGAGCAGAAACTATTGCCTATAATCATATCAAGTCAAAAAGTAATGGAGTTAAAACAACGAGACGTAATTTATCTAACATGTGTAATAGATGCTTTCGTCGAAATTTATAAAGAGGACTAGGTGTTTTCGTCAAGTGCTTTCGGTGTGTTACTCAGATGCATCCCTTGTACAAGTGTATACAGAACTGTATCATGATAGATGGTAGATAAAAAAATATGCAATACATACTTACCCCGAAATTTGTATAACACATGATTTAATCCTTTACTTCATACAGGTAAAACGGTAGAAAAAATCATGTGTTTTTGGAAATGAAAAGAGACTGACACTGAAATTTGTAATTAGCGCTCTGTGGATTGTTTTACATAAGGCGTTAATAGCAGAAGGCAAAAGTAATCTATTGAGAAGATTAACTGCAGGTGGCTAACAGCGTACACCATATGTGGAGTCCTCAAAAGTAAACTTATCCAACTTTTACTATTATGTGAGAAATGAACATATTGTACATTACTTTGTTTTAACCAAAATCTCTGTATTTTGAACTTAACCTCGGGTTTTGAATGAAAATATAGTTCTGCCTACAACTCTCCGTCTTCTCCACTATCTCCACTGCCATCGGCCGATTCTAATTACCTATCTTCTATTTCGAAATTTCGCAGGGACGCCGTAATTTCTCCCGACGTTACCTTGGTCGACCTCTGGCAATATCGACATTGGAGAATTAAGATTGGAGCAGTCTTCTTACAATACTTCTGGAGTCTGTTAAGTCAACTGTGGATTTTGGACCTTGTAATAACCGAAGTAACAAATTTTAATATATTCCTCCAGTAACTGTACGGATTTTGTATTTTTATTTCTATTCGAATCCGGTATATTAAGCTAGCTAAGTCTAAGGTCCGCCACACATATACGCAACTTAATGGCGTAGCCCCCCTGTATTAAGCCTAACTGTACGCTTATAAAACTAATTCATGTACTCACGTCATACGCTCACAGAAATTAATTTCACTTATGCCTTTGGAATATTTGCCATTGTATAATTGGACATCGCTTTTCGTTTGTTATATATATATATATTATGCGGTTATGCACGTCCATTAATAACTGCAGTTGTCTGTTGAAGTCTTCCTTCTCTTGGTGTGCGCTGTTCGAAAGCTCTTAACACTGAACAACCGTAAATTTCTTACCTTTTGAGCTGAGTCTTACTGTAGTCGTTGCTGAGTGGGAGTTCTCCCCACTCGATAATAACTTTCAATGGTATTGGAAACACAATGATAGCCGTTCCTTCAGTGTGTTTGTGGTTATCGTCCTGTTGGCCGAAATGGACTGACAGTCACCTATTTGAAGAGTCCACTTCTTCTCCATGTGTTCCAACATATTCCTAACACTCCTACACCCTAAGTTCTCACTGCTACTGCTATCTAGTCATCTCTGTCAGCCTCAAAGATGATGGAGACATTCTGTGTTTTTATGCTCACTTTTATTCCGTCAAAAGAAGGCCTGTTGGCAGAGTGATTTCAGTTAGCTTTCATCCGCTGATGTCAATTATGCATGAAATTCGAAGTTGTGCTTCCTTTGGAGAAGGAGTTTTGTTTTCTTACTGAAGCTGGTGGTCTTAATTCCAACAATTTTTCCTTGCTAGGCTTACCAATGACAAGTAAACTCGGTAAGGCTGCACAAAATACACCAGCAGTACAACTTCTGGCGTCTAATTTTGCCATTTTACGATTGAAAGAATGTTGTCTGACATGCTACAAAGTAAATTAAATACCTGTAGGCAAAAATAAGCTAAATATTAGACACAATAATGTCATTACTGTGCGATGGCACATCACTGTCGCATACACCACTATTCACACATTGTAGATAAGTCTGAAGTATTGGGAAGTCATCTATGGCATACCCACTAGCCATTCCAGTTTACGAAGTACAGCTGCAATCGGCCACTTTAAAATCAATGTTTGCGATATAATTTTTATGCCAGAGCTTTATTTTCGGCAACACATACAGAACTGAAGGGATTGTGTAATACAGTGAATGTACACAAATAATTTAATGAGCCATATATTTTAAAGAAGCTACACTTAAAGTAATCAGAATCATTTTTGTAACAGGCATAAAAATGGAAATTCAAATTATGCACTGATATGCATATGGAAATATTTTTAAAATATCTCTCCTGTATTGTTTTAATCTGTCCTACTTTCTTTAGGTATCGGGTTTTTGCACAATTATAAGAAGAGCCATTATACACTTTATGCTCTTGTTTCCGCAATGATTCTTTCAGTCGTAGTACTAGTGATAGCTCTGAACTTGAAAACAATGAGAAGAAAGGGATTCACTTTGTTTATTTCACTGGCATTTGTGTTTGCAGTTGCAGGAATTGTTCTGCTTGCTGTAAAGAGAAGAGAAGTAAATAACCTTTCAGCACTGAACAATAAGGTATTAGATGCGCTTTTGTTTACTCAGTGTTCATCAAAATACGTCAAGAACCTGACGTGTTCAACCATACCTTCCTTTTTTGTACTTTACTATATTCCTTCTATTGTGTATCCACTGGTTCCGACTCTATTAGCACTATGAGTATTAGAAAATTGTCCTGTCATTAACCATCACGTAATTATTAGTTTTGTGGTTGTTTTTTTCTTATTTTCTATACCTTTCGGCAATATTAAACTGACAATCATTGGTTGTGAACGCCATAGTCACCACCTTAAAAATTTTGTATTATTCAGGATTACTTACACTACCACTGCAAACACTGCATTAGACCTGACAATAAAAAACAAAACAACAACCCTGAAATGTTATTTTATGATTGTTTAGAGTTGTTTCAATCAAATTAACTGACCATCTTGGCGATAAACATTCTTAAATATCATTTCATAACTTCTTGTATGACTATAGCTTTACTGTCACCATGCATAATCATATCATAGCTTCCACTACCCAATACTGAGTTATTATTATATGATGTTTATTTTCCTTTCTACTTCTTGGTACTTTTTCGCATTTATAATTATTTTGTGTTTATCCTGTTTTTTTTCCTGTTGGTGTCTTTAGATTTCTTTTTTGTTTGTTTAATACTCCTTTTAAATGTTTGTAAAATTAGATGCAAATATTGTAGATATGTGCTGAAAATTCCACAATGTACCACTAGTACTGTTTCTGGAATAAAGCAAATTATTATTATTATTTGGAGGACTGCGAGAAAGCTGCATGCGCAAAACAATTTCACAACCCCTATATGCCAGCAGGAGTTGAAACCATATTTCCCCGCTGACTAAAGCTGTATGAAGTCTATAGAAAATTGACCCAAATATACTTCAGGTTTCAAACGCCAATTCTTAGTAAGCTTGTCATGGAAGAAATTTCGGTTGTTGGGAATACACTATCTAGGCTGAAATAGATTAGTGATTCTAACGCTGTCCGAATTTGACAGTTATGTAATATCTATTTTCTGGCTGGAAATAACAAAAGGAACTAAAGGCAACAGTTGTTTAGGAATTTAAATGAAAGTTCTCTGTAAAGTGAGGCGAAGCATATTCCTCAACCTTGCCGCCAAAACTTCGTGCGTGGGTGGCACGGCGGTTATGACTCTCGCCGATCATGCACATAGTCCGGGGTTCGATCCCCTGCCGACGCAGACCTAATATCTATGGTCGGCCTACAAAATTCGGGCTACCGATATCACATGCTGGAAATCCCATACCTGTACCAGAAAACATGGTGTGGAATCAACCTATAATCAAAAGATTTGTAGAACACGAGATTCCAATTTAATAATAATATATTGGTGGACGATTTCAAAACATAAAAGTTTTCGGCGTAGATTTCATGCTTTCTCAAGTGTAAACTCTTTTGAATACCATGAAATCAGAATGACTGCAATGAATGTTAAAATTGAGAAGCCTCCTTTCACTGTGAACTTAGGATGGTAGTTCGCATCGATTATTTTGCATATGACCACTTCAGCATGCGTATATCAGTTCACCTGCTCTTGCGGAGTTCGGTAAATAGGTCGTTCTATACGGATCTCATCAAAACGTGTTAGAGAACATCATCTAGTATGCCTGCAAAGAGGAGACACTGGTTCAATCAGAAGCGCAATACCTGAACACCTCGTAAATACCTGTCACAGCATCTCAACTGACTCATCATTCAGAGTCATTTACAAAGTAAACAAAAATCTACCAAAGGCAATGTGTTTCTGGCTTCTTTGTCCTGCGGAAGCTCTCGCCATATTCTGCGTAAGCTGATGATGAAAGCGTAGTGATCAAATCAGGCGCAGTACTACAATTAAAAAATGAAATGAAGTGCTGGAGTCGGATTTGCATCCACTTATTGAGTACACAGATTGATTTCGTATAAATATTAATAAGTGATGAAATAATGAAACGGCCAACATCAGAGCTGCCTAAAGTGGTACACTTGCGTAACTATATTAATGCTTTTTACTCTCACTTTTGATCAAATATTCCATTGAACTTTCTCACACGATATATATTTTTGGGCTATTACAGATCTACTACAGAACTGCTGCTGGAGTGTGTTTGATCACTGCTACAATCTGTGTAAGTTTCACGTTTCCAATGCTATGAAATCAGATTTTGCATACGATAATTTATGTGGATAAACTTTTTTTATTACATGTTCAAATGAAAATATTAGAAAGTGACTCTGAGTCACGCTTTGAATGATAGCCGTGCAACGTTTAATTATTATTATTATTACTATTATTATTCCCTTGGGTTCCTAGTGGAACATAAGGCTTCAGCTACACGTCTCCACTTGCTTCTCTCTTCTGCCCTACTTTTCACCTGCATCCATGTTAATCCATACTGTTTCAACTCCTCTTCACACGATCTCCTCCATGTCACCCTTGCACCGACGTCCCACTCGCCGCTTCCCTTTCAAGTTCCACTCCAGGGCCTGACGCGCGATGTCACCCAGCGGCCTCCTCAGCGAGTGTCCAATCCATCTCCACTTTCTCCTGCATATTTGTTGAGCGATTGGTCCTTGTCTTGTTTGTTCCCATAGTTTCTTCTTGGTGATTCTTTCCGGCCATCTGATCTTGAGTATAGAACGAAGACAGTTGTTGATAAAGGTCTGCAACAGGCTGTTGGAAATATTCTTTGTGACTCGCTGGCCAAGTTTCTGATCCGTATAGAAGAACTGACTGACTTGACGTTTGTATTGAAAATCCGAATTTTGTTGTTGATGCTGAGTAATGTTTAATTAGGGGATGGAAAAACTCTACCAAAAGCCCTGAATTCACGGATAATTAGCATATCCATTTCATTCATTGAGTAAATGAATCTACTGGGCCGGTGACGTAAGACGAAGTCTTTTTCGTTCCTTTACAAATGGTTACAGGAATGTCAACGGATTCTTTAATTCAAACGACGACGACTAATGCAGTGTCTTTTCGGAATATCCACAGTGAATACTGTAAACACCCAGGTCTATATCTACGACATCTCAGACTTTTTATTGATAAATCAAAGACATTCCGGTTGTCTTAGGTGTACAAATAAAGTTTCGAATACAAGAACAGATTTTGACGTTGTAGAAAAGTATGTTAACCCTCAGAAGTACATGGTCATCACATTTTTTCGAGCTAGAGGAGCACTGGCGATATTTCTATTAGTTTCGAAATGACTGAACTGTGCTCTCCTCTCCGTTCGTCTGCTGTGGTCATTACATTAACTATAGACAAGGTATAGAAATATGCTCTGTTCACTTTATCCAGCACTATCGAATAAGTCACTGAAATCTCTTTCTCTAATTACAGATCATGTTGATTACGGGGTGTGAGCTAAAACTCAAACTGAAAGAACACTCTCCATTGTCTACTTTCTTAATTGAAGGTTTATTGTTTGTTTTTATGAAGGTATAACACTGTATCTAACAATATCTGTGTTTTACAGAAATAAAACTCACTACATAACTTCAGGCCTGTGATTTTAATTTCATTATCAGTATAACAATAAAGAGTTGATGGACGCTGAAAAGCGTTCTTCCATATCCCCAAGGTTGTAGCTGTGCTAACTTTTAATGCGATTTGACAGTTATTTTCAGGATTCCTGTCCTCTAAGCAAGATGAACAAATTATGGTTTTTCTAATTTAACTTTTTTCATTTTTAATTGATTTTTCTTTTAATCTTGATTACAGCTTGATGCCACACCGTCTTTTCAGTACAAGTATGAAATTTTCAGCATGGATATCGGTAGCCCAGATTTTGCAGGCCGACCATAGATATTAGGTGTGCGTCGGCAGGGGATCGAACCCCGGACCATGTGCATGGTCGGCGAGAGTCCTAACCACTGTGCCACCTGCGCACCATTGACTAATTTCAACTCCAATGTGAAGTCAGTGCTACTTACTATACGGATCAGAGACTTGCACTGCGCGTCATAAAGAGCATCTCAAACAGACTACAGACCTTCATTACCAGTTGTCTTCGCTAAATACTCAAGATCAGATGTCCGGCCAGAAAAGATCAGTAACAGGGATCTCTGGGAGCGAACCAACCAGGAACCGAGTGTGAAACAAATAGGCAGGAAGAAATGGAGATGGATTGGCTATACTTTGAGGAAACCATCAAGTGACATCACTAGACAAGCCCTTGAGTGGAACCCGAAAGGGAGGCGGTGAGTTGGTCGTCCAAGGGTGACTTGGAGGAGGACATGTGAAGAGGATATGAAAACGTGTGGGCAGACTTGGAGCCAGGTGAAGACTCTAGCAGAGAACCGAACTCAATGGAGACGCATGGCTGAAGCCCTATGTACCTCTAGGAATTAAAGGATACAGTAATAATAACAATCTAAATCAAATTTGTTTTCAGTTAAGAAATTCTAGGGTTCCAAACCAACTCATATCTTCAAATAAGCTCATTTCGGATTAGAAATTAAACGGCAATTCAAATCAACGTATTCTTTGGTAGACTATATATATATATCCGCAGAAACAAGTCAGTATGAGTCTCTGATGAACGTGTACCTTATGCTTCATAATATCAATAATAATAACTAGATTTCCGCCTTCACACATGAAGCGAACTCTTGCAGATTGCTGAAGGATAGCTTTCAACGGCAAATTAAAACCATAATGATCTATAGAATGCTAATGCATGAGTGGACCTCAACCGACCAATCAGGAAATACAATGGTTTTTGTATAAAGACGACGTTTATTTACAAGTGACATAAATGAAAACACATTAAGCAGGATATTTTCCCCTCACATGACTTAAAAATACCTACCAACTACAATGAAGAGTTTAGAGGCTGATGGTATAGACGTTCGCGAATTGTACGGAGTATACTAACGCGAGATCTTATACCGACAACTTCTATAGTATTCGTTCCTCATGTACCAAAGGCAAAGCAAAAGGCAAGATTGATCGTCCAAAGTACGACATATATTTCGAGACCAAATAGTAAACCGTGATGAATGCTAAACTAGCTAGTGATCGTGCACGAACGTGACACGACGGAGTATCAAATGGCATGGATGTGTGGAGTCCTTAAAAATAAACTTATCCAAATTTTACTATTATGTAAAAAATGAACATATTGTACACTACTTTGTTTTAACCAAAAACTCTGTACTTTGAACTTCCCTCGAGTTTTAAATAAATATATAATTCTGCCTTCGACTCTCCGTCTTCTCCACCATCTCAACTGCCGTCGATCAATTATAACAACCTGCTTTCTATCTCGAATTTTCGCAGGATCACCGTAGTCTCTTCCTACGCACTTTGGTCGACCTCCGGCAACGTCAACACTGGAGAATTAGAACTGGAGCAGTCTTCCCGCAGCACTTCTGGAATCCATTACGTTTATTGTGGAATTTGGATCTTTGTAAACCCAAGTAACAAAACTTTAATATATTCTTCCTGTAAACTCAATTGATTTGGTATTTTGTTTTCTATTTGAATTTGGGTTAATAAGCTAACAGAGCAAAAGGTCCACCACAATAATTGGTGAGCCCGTTTTGGAACACGGATTATTTTCACGTATCTATATACTTATTTTTGCTATTTTGTACTTTCATTGCAATTTTTTGTCGGTGGTCTCATATTTGTATTCCCCTTTGTACCAATATTCTCACACCTATAATGTCGTCACATACTCAGCCCGGTATATCAACTGAACAGAGATCTGGCAGCGAGGCACAGGCCACAATAAATGCCATATCTGATTTTCGGCTACCACAATACGGCTTTGCAGAGCCACGAATTTGGTTTGGAGTTGTCGAGCCGTTGTTGGAAGCACGGGGTATTAAATCTCAGATAGCCAAATATGGCGTCGTGCTGGCAGAACTTCCTCTGTCAGTATTAACGGAAATCAGTGATTTCATCGAAAACCCCCCTACGGAAAACCAATATGAAAAACTTAAAGCTCTTCTTATACAACGGACCAGTTTGTCAGACGAGAAAAGGATCCAACAATTACTCACAGGCTGCGAGCTAGGAGCGCGTAAACCATCCCAGCTCCTTAGACATATGCGCCAGTTAATAGGAAACCATAAAGTTGACGAGGTTGTGCTGAGACAAATGTGGTTGCAACGTTTACCCAGAAACGTTCAACAAATTTTAATCATCTCGGGAAAGTCGTATGATTTAGACTCACTAAGCGACATGGCAGATAGTATTGTAGATGTTTTATCAGACAACACCATAGGTCAGATTGCATCTGACAGTGCAACACCATCTCAGTCCACACCTACGGCAGACACACCAATACTCGCCGCCATTGCAGACTTAGCGGCAAGGATTGACAAGTTGGAAACAAATAGATCTGATCGACGAGTCCAGAGGTGGAGTTCACGAGCAAGGTCACCATCACATAGACGATCTCTCTCCCGACAGCGTTCCCGCATGTCTTCTAGGGACAGTAATATATGTTGGTATCATAGGAAGTTTGGACGTCATGCTCTGAAATGTGTCAAACCGTGCATCTTTAGTGAAGAGAATCAGGCTCAGGGAAACGTCTCAGCCAGACAGTGATGGCGACAGCTGTTACTGGCAACCATTCAAGTCGCCTTTTCTACGTGAGGGACAAAACCACAGGCACATTATTCCTGGTAGACACAGGAGCCGAAGTTAGTGTAATACCTCCTTCACTCTCCAGGCGATCTTCTAGTACAGCTGCAAAACTTTCACTTCGAGCAGCTAACCAAACTAGCATACGGACTTACGGTGAACAATCACTTATTTTGGATCTTGGTTTACGTCGTCGATTTACATGGATATTCATAGTAGCTGATGTTAGTCATGCCATATTGGGTGCCGATTTTTTAAGCAATTTCAATCTGCTGGTTGATGTCAACAAGAAAAAGCTGATTGATAACTGCACCCAGCTTCAAGTCCACGGAATCATCTCAAACTACTCTGTTTATAACATATGCATCGAGAAGCCAGATGACTGCATGTTTTCTGCATTACTGCATCGTTTCCCAAAAATTTTAAAGCCATCTTATAATATCGAAGATGTTCCTCATTCTGTCACGCATAAAATTGTCACAACTGGTCAACCCGTCAGAGCACGTCCTCGTCGACTACCACCTGACAAGTTAGCAGCAGCCAAAGCTGAATTCGAACACATGATGCAATTGGGCATCATCCGACCATCCAACAGTCCATGGTCTTCACCTTTGCATATGGTTCCCAAAACTAATCACGACTGGCGACCATGTGGAGATTATCGCGCTCTGAATAACGCTACGGTACCAGACCGTTATCCTATACCTCATCTCCACGACTTCTCCTTGACGTTACATGGAAAGACTATTTTTACCAAAGTTGACTTGGTTAGAGCATATCATCAAATACCAGTCGCTCCAGAAGACATTCCAAAAACAGCAATTATCACACCTTTTGGATTATTCGAATTCTTGAGAATGCCTTTCGGTCTAAAGAATGCCGCGCAAACATTTCAGCGTTTTATGGACCAAGTTACCCAAGGTCTTGATTTTGTCTTTGTATATATCGACGATGTCTTAATTGCCAGCTCATCGATGGAAGAACATATGGAACACTTAAGCTTGTTATTTCAAAGATTTGAACAATTTGGAGTTGTGATCAATCCAAAGAAATGTATTTTTGGTTCCCCATCCATCGAATTTTTAGGACATCGAATAACTGCCGAAGGCATCAGACCTACCGAAGATAAGATAGAAGCTATTAAGAACTTTCCCGAACCTGATTCCTTAAAGAAACTTAGACGTTTTCTCGGGATGTTCAACTTCTACCGACGTTTTATTCCATCATGTGCCTCCATAGTTCAGCCACTGACCGACCTACTTAGACGCAATTCAAAGAAATTTCAGTGGTCTGAAGAAGCAAAAGCAGCATTTTATAACGCAAAATATGCCTTATCCAACGTCGTAATGTTGTCTCATATCAATCCAGAAGCTTCACTCATTTTATGTACAGATGCATCGCAGGTAGCAGTGGGAGCAGTTTTACAACAAAAGTTCAATAATGACACCACTCCACTTGCTTTCTTCTCCAAAAAGTTGGAACCTGCACAAACTCGTTACAGCACATTTAGCAGAGAACTGTTAGCCATCTACCTAGCAGTAAAACATTTCAGCTTCCTACTACAAGGTAGACATTTTACTATCTTAACGGACCATAAGCCTCTCTGCTACGCTTTCACCACTTCGTTGGATAGACACTCTCCGAGAGAAGCCAGACAACTGGATTACATCTCACAATTCTCAACAGACATCCAGTTCATCAAAGGAGATTCCAATATCGTAGCTGATTCTTTATCTCGATGTGACGTTAATCACCTATCTTCGATAGATATTAGCTTAGACAATATAGCCAAGCTGCAGAAAAATGACGCCGAACTTCATTCTTGCAGACGAAACTCCTCCCTACAGTTGCAGGACGTACCTATTCCTCTGTCAGATACAACCATCGTCTGCGATGTTTCAACTGGCGTTCATAGACCTTTTGTCCCACTAAGTTGTCGAAAACCATTGTTTGAACATCTGCATTCCTTGTCTCATCCTGGTATACGTGCTACGGTCAAGTTGATCAGCGAACGTTTTGTTTGGCCCAAGATGAACTCCGATATTCGGAAATGGGCCCACCAGTGCTTGCAATGTCAAAGATCCAAGGTGCATCATCATACCGTTACACCTCCAAAGCAGTTCAGTTTACCGGATAGACGATTCCAACACGTGCACATAGATATTATTGGACCATTACCGCCATCCAGAGGATTTACTCATATACTTACTGCCATTGATCGATTTACCCGATGGGCTATTGCCTGTCCACTCAACGACATATCTGCAGAAAATACCGCCTTGGTTTTCTTAGATCGTTGGGTGTCAAACTACGGAGTACCAACAACGATTACAACAGACCGAGGAGCTCAATTTCAATCAACTCTGTTTCGAGAGTTTACGAGACTCCTTGGAGTGAACCATATCTCCACTACAGCTTACCATCCTGCAGCGAATGGTCTGGTGGAACGTTTCCATCGACAACTGAAAAGCTCATTAATGGCACAAGCTGACTCATCTAAGTGGAGTGAACACCTACCGTTAGTTCTTCTCAGTATCCGATCAACTGTCAAAGAAGATTTGGGATGTACACCAGCTCAACTTGTGTATGGTACTACCCTCACGTTGCCTGGTCAGTTAGTTCCGTCTAATGATTCAACTGAAGTAAATATCTCCGACTTCACCAACCGCCTTACCCAGCAAATGCTCCAGCTTCGACCAGTAGCCCCTCGCCAATCACTTCAGAAAGCTCAAGTTAATAAGAATCTACTCACTTGCAGATTTGTATTTGTTCGCGTCGACGCCATTAGAAAAGGTTTGCAACATCCATATGAAGGTCCTTTTCTAGTACTTAAACGCACAGATAAATACTTCACGCTGAATAAACATGGTAAACCTGAGACTGTTTCTATCGATCGTCTTAAACCAGCGTACACCGACAGCGAATATGAAACACTAGCAACGCCGGCACCAGTAAACAATCAGAAAGTCAATGCAACTCCAACTCTCCCGCTCTTCACACTTCCCCCTGTACAGACACGCAGTGGACGGCAGATCTGTAAACCTGCCCGCTATGTTCATTTTGTTGACTGACATTAAAAAAAAAGTACGTAACCTCATTTAGACATACTTATTATTATTGTTGTCGACATTCATTTCATTATAACCATAAATATTTACTAGTATTATTGTTTACTGTTCGTTAACTGTGCTGCAAGCACACGCATTCACCAAGTATTTGTATATATCTATTTATATATGAATTTTGCAAATGCTAACGAACATTTCATGGTTTATTATGTACATAAATTTTTTCTTTAAAATTATAGCAAGTTTTGATATTTTTTTTTCTTCTAAATTCCTGCTTGCATGTGCTAAACTTTATACAACACGGATGCATTCCGTACACCCTGATCTAATTTTGTATCCTTATTGTTGTTGATGTTATTTTTTTTTTTGTTACCCTTATTGTTGACATTACCCATTATTTATATTGCTTATATTCATGTAATCGTCCACGAGGACAGTACTGATGGTCCTCCGGACCTCTAAGAGGGGGAGCCCTGTGGAGTCCTCAAAAATAAACTTATCCAAATTTTACTATTATGTAAAAAATGAACATATTGTACACTACTTTGTTTTAACCAAAAACTCTGTACTTTGAACTTCCCTCGAGTTTTAAATAAATATATAATTCTGCCTTCGACTCTCCGTCTTCTCCACCATCTCAACTGCCGTCGATCAATTATAACAACCTGCTTTCTATCTCGAATTTTTGCAGGATCACCGTAGTCTCTTCCTACGCACTTTGGTCGACCTCCGGCAACGTCAACACTGGAGAATTAGAACTGGAGCAGTCTTCCCGCAGCACTTCTGGAATCCATTACGTTTATTGTGGAATTTGGATCTTTGTAAACCCAAGTAACAAAACTTTAATATATTCTTCCCGTAAACTCAATTGATTTGGTATTTTGTTTTCTATTTGAATTTGGGTTAATAAGCTAACAGAGCAAAAGGTCCACCACAGATGCTTGACTGGAAGCCTTCAGCTAAACAAGCCGACTTAAACAGTGAGGGTCAGCATCCAATGTTCAGTGATGATTGCTGTGGTCAATAATTTTGGGGAATTATTTACCGCTACAAGAGTATCGCTTTTTAAGTCAGACCAGTTTCTGTACATGTATTCACCGTGGTGACTGAAGATGAATTCTCTACGTGACCCATTTATCTCTCCTACCCCATTTTTTAGTCTTCCGCAAAAGCCCTCGATTGGGTTCCAGTAAGAGGACTGACAACTATTTACTAGGAAAATACAAATAATATAAATGAATAATGGCAACCCCAAGCTTAACCCTAATGGTCACCCTGACCTTAATCCTAACGCTTATTCGTAACCCTTATCCTAACCCCAGTCGTAACGGTAACCCTAACGAAATATTAACAAATGACATCCGGTTTTCCACCCGAAGAGGCTCAATAAATTAAGGATTGTGTTTGACTATGCGGCAGAGTACGCTGGAATATCTCTGAATAAAAATCTGTATTCTGGTCCGGATCTAGTAAATAATTTGGTGGATGTCTTTATGAGATTTCGGCAGCGACCAATAGGCATCACTGTAGATATAGAAGCTATGTTTCATCAAGTGATCGTTCCTTTGCACGAGAGAAACGCTCTTAGATTTTTATGGTGGGTCGGCAGCGAAGTGAAAACGGAACCAGCAGTTCGGAGCAACATCTTCGCCGCGTTGTGCTACCTTTGCCTTACAAAGGACTATTGCAGACAACGCTGATAAGTTCGACGAGCGTGTTATTCAAGTAGCTAGAGAACAGTTTTATGTTGACGATTTGCTTACTAGTGTTAATACGTTAGATGAGGGTAAGCTGATTTATACTCAGCTGAAACAAATCCTAAAACTAGGAGGATTTAATGTGACCAAATGGACTAGTAATAACCGAGAATTAATGAAGTTTATCCCAGAAGAAGACCGCGCAGAGAGGAACATCGATATCCTTTTATCTAAAGAGAATAACGAGAGGACACTGGGTATAGAATGGAATGTATTTAGTGATAGTATGTTTTCGAACTCGTGAATCTAAAATAAGAACAACCAGAAGGACTCTTTTTTCATACGTGTCTTCGACATTCGACCCGGTTGGAATTATAGCACCGATATTGCTGTCTGCTAAATTAATTTTGCAAGATACATGTAGAAGGTGATTAGAATGGGATGCAAACCTACCTGAAGACTGTCTAGCCTCCTGGAATAGATGGTATAAGAATATTAATTATTTGCATAAAATTCGTATTCCACGATGTATAATGCTTATTTCTTGTGAACTGTTCAGCATTCAGCTTCACTGTTTCTCAGACGCTTCAGAATTTGCATAAGGTGCTGCAGTATATATCCGTGTGGACGATGTTTCCCGCCAAGTTCATGGTTCTTTACTGCTGGCAAAATCTAGAGTCGCAACATTGAAATCTGTCAATATAACTAGACTAGAGTTAGTAGCTGCAGTATTATTTTTCAAGATTAGTAAACATGTGATAACAGCTTCGTGTAGCGACTTTGTCTACGACTTACTGGACGGATTCACTAATTGTGCTTCATATGATAAAAAACACTACGAAAAGATTTGTAATCAGCAGGCTCGCAGTTATCCACACCAGATCAGCGGGGACACGTCAGTAGTAAACAGAATCCTACTGATTACGCCTCACTTGGACTTTCGTTAGATAATGATGTTAAGATTAACGAGTGGCTTTATGGACCACAATTCCTAAGGGACAGTGAAGAGAATTGTTCTAATATTGGATGACGAAAGTGTTATCAACAATAATGTATTAGTGGACGAAACCTGTGGGTCGAATACACTACAGGAACAGGGTCAACTACTAGATAGGTTCTGAGCATTCACTTCATGGTTTAAGATGCTAAGAGTTTTCGCTTATGTCAGCATTTTATCCGCAATTTGAAAATGCGAAAGGGCGGAAAACCGTCTATCGCTTACAAACTATCGCTAGAGGATATCAACAAAACCAAGTTGCATGTACTTAAGTTAGTGCAGAGCGCTACATTTCCCGACGAGAATTAGGCATTGAGGTCTACAGAAAGTGATTTCAGAATTAGTGTAAATGGCTATGGTGTTGAAAAGTTCGGCATGAGCAACGAGTTGCTACGTCATATGTGATCGTCCTGCGAAGCCATGAAAGGTGGCACTGTCCGCGGATCTACGATAAAGAAACTCAAACCATTTGTGGTAGACATCATTCGAGTAGGAGGTCGCTTACAATTATCATGCCTACCCTTTGATAGTAAACATCCAATTATATTACCTAGTAAGCACTTTGTCACCGATATGATAGTGATGCATCGCCATCTTCAGAATGCTCATGCAGGTATTATGCATGTTCTAAATAGTCTTCGGGAAGAATTCTGGATTCTTAAAGGTTATTCTACAGTTAGTAGAGTATTGAGGCAATGTTACTTATGCAAGAGACTTAATACTGCACCATGTTCTCAGATAATGGCTCCATCACCAAAGTGCGGGTAAAGGCTCATGTACCACCGTTCAATTCTGTTGGTGTGGACTATATTTTGCGAAGAGAGGAAGAGTTGTTGAAAAACGTTGTGCTTGTCTGTTTACGTGCTTATCGATAAGAGCGGTTCATATCGAAATGGTACATACTTTAGACACCGACTCCTTTCTGTATGCATTCTCTATGTCTGCTGCAAGAAGGGGACACCTGGAGTGCATATTTAGTGACAACGGTTCTAACTTCAAGTTATAAGAAGTTGGGATAAGACTAAGATAGCGAATAATCTTCTAGAAAAAGGATGTGAATGGCATTTCAATCCTAGAGCCAGTCATCGTGGAGGTGTATGGGAGCGGGTTATTAGATCCGTTACGGACGCTACTGTTTCAAAAAGTGTAGACAGACGGAGAACTGGAAACATTCTATGTGAAGTCTGAAGGAATTTCAAACAGTCGACCGTCGCTAAGGTTGACAGCTGACGGCGATGAATCAAGTGTACTGACTCCAAATAAATTACTGTTACTTCATTAATAATTGACGTTTGAAGGAGTAGAAGCTAGTATAACATCATTGTATAATAAAAGATGGAAGAAAGCTCAACATTTGACTGATTTGTTCTCGCATAGATGACTACGTGAATATCTTCCGATCCTGCAAACAACATCTAAATGGTTAGATAAAAAGCGTAACCTACAACCTGGTGATCTCGTCCTAGTTAACAGTACTAACACACCGAGAAGTCTATGGTCAAAGGCAAATTTCATCCCGATCTCGTTTTTAATTACTGTAGGATTAATTTTGCCTGCAGATTTAGTCTTCCTCTCAGTAGTGTCGACACAGAGACTTGGCTTAACTATAGTTAAAAACAAAGTGACTTCATTTAAACTTTATCTGTTTCTAAAACATAATAAATCATACAATTACACCAGGAAAAATATATAAAGAAAAGAAAAAACGTACCGAACAGTATTGAGGGAACGTACAAAATAAACAGTTAATTAATTGCATTTATGCACAAATAAAGTGATAGAAAACAAAGAACACTCAGGGTAACATCACGTGGCGTGAGTTTACATTAAATTAACCAATAACCGCGACAAAATGTCACATCATACTGATTGGTTGCCTATCATACAGTCTATCTATCTGTCGCGATTAACACTCCCCGCGAACGATCACCATGTTGACTCTTCGTATCTGGAAACTTCAAGTACCTGAAGGACAAAAGGGGGACATTTTTGGAACAACGTGGACAAAAAGGGTTTATTCATTTTCAGAAGAAGACAAGGAGGGGACACCATGGAAATTTGAACGTAAACTGGAAGTTACTGATAAATTGTAAGTAGCAAAACATTTATGTTTAAATTACGTTACAACTACTTCAAATGCAGAAAAACGCAACAATTAATTGATACGTTTTTCATAATGTAATTAACATACAATAATGATTGAGTCATTAAAGACAACCCATGAACTGTTGAACCAACTGTCTACCTAAACACCTAGTCCATATAATTAAGAGAACTAGTTATCATAACGTTGACAATTACACGCTACTTACTGGCAGTTGCATTATACATTTTTACAGCATTCATTTAATTAAATTGTCACTTACAGCATAGATGCTCTGGTCACTCTTCTTATTGTCAACAGCAACCTGTGAAAAAGAATTTGCGTTTATTGATATTCACACAATGAAACGGTTTGTATTATAGTAACTTTAATTTAACAGAAACTTTACTTACTCTTGGACGGCTACACCTTTTGTCGACACGATCACGTACGTCGTGGAAGTAGGCCTTAGCAGTTTCTGTCAAAGCTTTCATAACTTCGTCCTCGGGCATCGTAGCAGAAGCGAACTTGCTGACAGTGACGGCTGAAAGAAATATTTAAATAAAGCAAGCTTACACGTTATAACTTTATAGAAGTGGCATTTTAAGACGGCTAACTTCTTCGATGTTCCGTACGCTGTGAAGCGACGTGACAGCTTTGGCTCTCATATGTAGTTCAGCATTCGTCTCAACGAAGACTGCGGATTGTACGATAATTTCTCAACCAGTTTCGTCATCTGAACGTAATTGAAGGTTAACTGGAAACTTACGAAAGAATCTCTGAATTTTGGGTTTTTCACTGAAGCTTCAAGTTGGTTAAACTCTTCTTCAGTCGTCAAGGGGAATTCCAGTTGACTATTGTCAATTGACGACTTCCCGGTTCCCGAGGTGGTGACGTCGCCCGACTTATTTACTGAAACAAACTGCCTCACCAGTTTACTAAGTGACTGCATTTCTTCTTTCAAGAAATCAAGTTTTCCTTCAATGGACTTCACTCTTTCGCTAAGGGAGTGCGACTCAGTCACCGATTTGTCATAGGAATCAGTGATTTCCTTACTGCAAAGTAACTAGTGATTAAAAATAACACACGTAGTCTGCGTATTTGACTGTGTGATTGGTGACGACGTCGCCACAGGCATTTGTGGACTGGAAGTGCTGAAGGAATAAGAATATTAAATGAATGCGCTACCTGGCTGTTGGTGCCATCACAGTGTCCATGAAATTAGTGTCTGGGTATTTAGATGACCAACACACCTTCTGTGCCTCCACAGCTTCCAGTTCAGCTGAGTCATAAACGTACAAGGCGGAGTCCTTTGTCCCCACTCTGTATTGTGTCATTAACGGATAAGAGGAATCTACCTTTGACGTTTTGAATTGGTTTGGGGCAATGTCTCCTCGAGATTAACAGAATTTGACATGATATTATGCAGTCTTTGTGCAGCTGACAAAGCACTCTTGGCTTCTGGAAAAGAGTCTATTTACGGGAATATAGTTAATGCCAAAACAGTTACCTTGCTCTGCTAACGTCTGACAGTAAATTATGTACCAATCCGGTCTAGGATCGATACATGCTTCAACTTCGGAATCCGTGACATCGCTGTGATACACGCACATATCATCCGACGGCATCCATATTCTGGCGACTATGAAGAATTCCTTTGTACCCGTTTTTGTTATCACAGCGTAAGTCTTCCTTCCGTTCTGTAAGAAATAAGTAAATATGATATAAACGAAGTTTACAGTCTCATTGAATACAGGGATGTCGACGGTTGACGCAATCAGTCTAAGCAGTTTCTGGGAAAGTATGAGGCAACGGCACTGCTACTTCATACTTGTCTGTGCGAATACAGAAGCACTTACAAGTGATAGCTGATGGCTTAATTTCTAGCGTGTAGGGGCTTAATTTGGAGCATTTCCATATTCCAATATTTGATGACTTGAATGGCTGGTCGAAGAAATCACAAGCATCCATATAAGGTCTGAATGTCAGTCCGTCCCTGTGTATCTGCGTTATAAGACCAGGTTTACGGTAGGCTATGACGAAGTTATCTGGTGGAGAGGAAGTGATAACTGTACGCCTGGTGTGAACTATTTGCCTATCTACATCTACTTCACATTCATTTATAACATTATCGTGTCTTTCTCCTGATTTGCAGTCGTGAAATACCTTTTCTGCAAATCTTTGCGCCACCTGCTTAGCAATGGCATTGTTAGAATGGATAGAACGCCTAATTGTCTGCATATAAGATTCAAATGGGAACGCCGAAAACGATTCTAAACGTCCCATTTCATGGACATCTTCCGCTAAGTGTTGCAGACAATGTATATTATAAACTAAGTGCTCCCTGCCATAAATCACTTCAAACTCATTGAGGAAGTTGACTAACTCATCTCTGCAACCTTCCAAGTAATTCCGGTAAAACTTGTTGTTAGACAAAAGGTGAACTGCTATACTAAGTCTGTGGAAGTTGCGGTATATTCCGGGTGGCATAGTGTCCTTAAGTAAAACCGGTCCTAGGTATAGGAGGAAGATGCGACATTCAGTGGCTTTCCACCGACTAACTTCGGTGAGCCCCCTACACTTTCTGGGGAAGTCCCTGGGTGTCATTCGGGCAGAATCTAATATCTTCCCATCAATGCTTTCAAGCATCGGCCGGTTTACGTCCATTTCCTTTCTTTTAGCTAAGTCTTGCCAGAGACTTATAAGCTTCCTAACTACCCCTAAATAGACTAGGTGCATTGGGTCAAGAGGGAAGCACTTAACCATATCAATGTTTAAATCCTCAAAAGCACACTGTCCACGGTGGTGACTTGACTGCATCCTTTGACGGAAGCTGTCATCAGTCCGGATTGGAAAAATTCCATTTCCGAATGTCATTCTGCCGTCAACTTTTCTTCCAGTAACTGCATTTGTCGCAACCTGCACTGGCATTATGACCTACTATAAATTTCACGTCCGCTCTAGCCGGTGCATCACAGATGACGGCTGTCAAACGAACGTTGAAATGCCTATTCAGTTTGGTAATGTGTATGCCTTAACTTAATATATCCTTTAGCTCAGATACTAAGTCATTGCATAACTCTTTATAACTGCTCGGTTTGCTAGGACCACCGTATATACCTATCATGAATACACTACTTAGGAAAGGTGCCGTAATTCTAACTAACAGGGGCCATAGCTACTGGTTAGAAGACTTGGAGATGGACAATCCGTCGACATTCAACTGCAGCTCAATCTTCTTGTAGTGACTTTCAACCAAAGACATCTCCATGTACTGCTGCAAGCATTTTGGGAGACCGATGTGGCAATTCATCCCGTCTCCAAGTAGTCTAGACTCGCAAGAGCCACACATTCTGAGGACACTTCTAACAGTTGTCGGTAGTTGAGGCAATTTCGCACGGAATATCTCCAAGATTCTGTTAGCGGCTGCTTGTGATATGTTCGCGGTCACCATGATATTGAGTAGCATACTTGTCATTTCATCACGTTCGGAAGAGACTTGTGGGCACATATGTGAAGTACTAGCAGCTGGTGTTAGGCTGCTGCAAGGTGGTGATGGCACTACCTCGGTTTCAATGGTCATGGTATCAGTGTTCACTGAAGACGACTCGACTTCAACAGGAAGGACAGCATGTGTGACAGCCTCCGTTGATGTCAACGCTAGTGACTGCGCATAGTTACGTTTATACCTTCTTTAAAATGTGGTGTAATGGCAGGTCAATCGTAGGTTACGTTGACGTAATCTTTTTAGGCTTAATATAGGGTATTTAATGTTAGACTAGGAGGGCCAAGTTAAACTTTAAGCACCAGTAACTACCAATCAGCAAACGACCTTGAACGGACCAATCACATGAAAGAGGCGTTTATGATAAGTGGTAACGTATATTTATAGAAAAATGCAGTTACAACGGGTATCTTTCGTGAACATGGGACAGAAGCATTTCCCAATTCAGCGTGCGACTGTCAATAGAGAAGTCACACGAAATGATAGCCTTTCCACTCGTCGGTATGCATAACTGATCACGGTTTTACAAGTCGCTTCATAATAGGTACCAGAGCAGTCTCCTTCCTCTCTGCTATTGTTTCAACAAACCCATTTCGGAGGGATTTGTCGTATAAACCTATCACCCAAATGTTGTTCGCTCTCTGACGACAGCGGTTATATGTCTTCTTCACCAACACTGTCTCATCCACATGGACTACTACATCGTCCCCACCTAACAACGAAGTACTTCTGTACATTTTCCATGAGGCGATGTCCCTGCAGTGCTGGTATACCAGTGGTATACCACTGAACTGTTGAGACGAGGCTGTTCTCCGTCTCGGCAGCAGCGGCTCTCACGGGCTGTTTCAGTATCCAGTAGTTGCAAACGTACAAAATCTGGGTTAGGGAGAGATGCGACCTAGCAAAAAAGTTCCTAAGAAATATTACCCTCTCTAATACTAACTCGCTTCCAGCATATTCCACAACGACGTACAAAACCATCAGTTGACCTAGTATAGCTTTTTAGAGTCACTACACCACCACACGAACAACTTCTCTCCTTTCCAAGCAAGCCTCAGTCCAGGCAATAATAAAAGACACTAACCTCCTCAAATTGCAAACGTAACCTTGTACTGGCGCGCAGAGAAATGAATCAAGCGCTATGCAACATTGAACTACGTTCGTGAATCTCATTGGATAAATCGACTTCGTTCGCTGATTGGTAGTTACTGGTGCTTAAAGTTTAACTTTGCCACTAGGAGAAAAATTAAATATGAACCACAGTGACCACTTACCTGCGGCAGCCTGTCGACGGCCGTAATTTTGAGTGCCCGCAAGTGAGATAAACAAGTGATTTGCTCGCTTGTGATTGGCCAGTTTGTCATTCGACCTGCGGTAATTTCAAACATCATTTATCTGCTTGGTTAAGTTCGCAATTGCCAGGAGCGTTTTATCAAGTCGGGTGCATAATTGACAGCACATACTATTACAGCTCATGATAGATTTGATGAACCAGAGGATTTATTTGCTGAATTCAATGAATTCATCCCCTATCAAGATCAAACTTATATGTAGGTTTACCGACATATACTGTTTTCCTGTCGCGAAGATCGGAAAGCAGGTATCAAATGTCTCAGTAAGCAGTGGAATACATGTAAGCTACATGTTTTTAGTTGAAATAAACTGGGTCTCCATTCCCTTTCAGGATTAATCTTGAGTTCATTTGGAATAAGCTAGTCGACCACATCAGTATTGCGAGAATGCAGTGAAAGTAAGTAAACACCTGCTTCATAAGATTAAGTGATACATTTAATTGAAATGATTGTATAATAAGTAGTTGTCTATCTAAGTTAACGTTGAATTCGTTGCGATAATAATACCTGTTATTGCTTTTATAGTCACTATGATCATGAACGTTATTATTATTAATGCTGTCAAAACTCGTATTATTTGTCATAAAGCTGTTGTCACTTTTGTTAAAATCTTTGTTCAAGCTTTGGAAACTATTGCATAACTTGTCGTTAAATAATTTTTTATTTCATGATGCTTCGATGGACCTACTAGATATCGACCGACGATAAATTGTGAAGTCCCTTGAGTTTAGTGAAAACTATTTAGCTACTTATATATATTGTTTGTGAAGTGATTACTTGTAAATGCTTATGAAGAAACATTTTTTATTTAGATCATACATGTACCACCTAAGTTAATAATGCTTTTCTTAAACCTTTTCAGGCTTATGGAGAAACATATATGTGCTGGTACGCAGATGAAACCTACTGACAGTGACGGAGGACTACTCATGTGAATTATCTGTACATCTCAAATCTAATTTTTGTTTAATAAACACTTTTTTAATGAATCTGTGTTCCTTCTGTTGTAACGCGATTGTGTTCCAGTGACGTTAGAAACACGTGCTAAGTTAGAAATTAAGGGCAAACTTTTAGGAGTAAATGCGGCGTCTGGGAAACTGTTGTTTACGCGATTAGATGAACAGATAGCAACGTACCGTGTTCTGTAGCTGCGAACCGTAGGTATTCTAATGAAGTATAATTGTATTTCAATAGTAGGCATTCTGTTTTTAATTATTACGATAACCGTAGTTGCACTGAGTTCTAAATCTAACGGTATAGGTACATTATTCCCATCTTGGTTAATTACGATAAGTAGAAATCGCAAACTCACTATCTCAGGTAGATTTACTTTTAACCTTGTTTGACTATGAATCCGAAGTCAATTAATAGGTTCCTACTAAGACGGTATATAACTAAGCGCTTATAACCTCAATGTTTTCTTTTACAAGTGGACGCAGTAACTTCATTACGGCGCGACATAGTCTTTTTATCAATAAGCCTCTCCAAATATCTAATTTTACCTAGCATTTTTAAGATCACGTCATATACTCCGTACCTCACAAATTACGCAAATGCTAGAAATCAGCTTTATCAACTAGAATATACAAACGAATTACGAGGAATACATTTATTAATGAATAAACATGTAATACATAATCAAAAACACGGCAGATATCTTTTTCTTTATCGCCCAAATCCATGAAATTCCCGAAAGTAGATACTATCTGAAAAAGAACAAAACAATTCTAAAGATGTAGACATTGTTACCACTGTAAATGCAATAAATAACTACTTAACATGTTTAAAATGATGAAATAATCAGTTTAATTGTACACAATTACATCAGTCGATATTTTTCAAGAAGAAAAAATGGATATTGCATCTACCTGTAAACATCAAGTATGTGCTATAAAATGAGTAAATACTATGCGTATAAAATTTCTAAGTATTTCTGTAGATTTACTTTAATGAAATACATGTACAGGAGCTTTGACAGCATTAGCAAAAGTAAACAACAAAGTAAATCAAATAATCAACAAAACCAACTATCCCACCTCATCATGTCCATGTATAATCCTTTCAACTGCAAAAAGAATTCACTAAAAGTCGTTATAATATGTCTATTCAAGTAACCCGACATTTTCCGAACGGAAAAGTACGTAATTCAACAATTTGTAAATTGGCCGTAAATTACGGCCGGATAAGGACACCATCATTTCCCGTTTATGCTAAAAACGCCTTGTTACATCAACTTTTAGCAGCAATATAGGTGTAAAAGTGTGTAAAACAACGAAAAATCACCTATTTTCGAAGATTTTTCATTAAATAAAGTCGCTAGACATCAGCTGATCAAATGACCTACGGCCGTCTACAGGCTGCCCTTACCTGCATCGTGAACAGTTTAAAAGTGCGCGCACATGGTGTGACTGTAAACCAGGTAAACAAAAAAAGTGGTTGCGCTGCAATTAACATTGACCACAGATGTTTTCATAAACTCCACTGATAGGCAGGCCAGTAAGCATCAACCCACATATAACACCATCTTCGTTACACGATATCCTGTGACTCATACGAGTCACATGAGTGACATTATTCGCAAATACCTTGACCCCTTACATTAGCACAGTCAAAGTGACAATAAGAAGTCACAGGTAGATTTTTCAGTGTGACTGCAATGTCACTATTCTTATAGTATCTACGTTTATATACAAACATAAGCATGTGTGTGTCTGTCTGGATTAGTGTATGACAGGACATACGTAGTCGGAGGTCGGTTCTGTCCAGTTTTATATGGACCTTGCCAGATGGCGTAGAATTCGGGGCAGGGACTGACGGACGATGGAGCCACGCGTAGTCACCCGGGGAATAAGTTGGTCCGTGGGCAAACCGGTCATAATTGCTTTTCTGATGTTGAGAAGAAGACTACAGTTGATGACGTGCCAGGTTGTAGGCTATATCTAGGTGGTGACGAAGGTTGCGGACGTAGGGAATACAGTCGATCTTCTCATTTGGTAGCAACGGTGTCTGGATCTCGACTGGAAGGCGAAGTTCACGCCCAAACAAGAGCAGAGCCGGAGAAAATCCTGTCGACGAATGCACGGAGGAGCGGCATTCAAGCAAGCACTGGAGCAGGACATCGTTTCTGGTATTTTCTGGTTTACTTTGGAAAAAGGCACGGAGAAGATGCTTGATGGTTCTGTTGGTGCGTTCCACCAGTCCATTACCTTGTGGATTATAAGGTGTAGTATGGGTTTTCGAATGCTGAAATCACTGAGGATGTGAGCGATAAGAAGACTCTCAAAAGCAGCGCCTTGATCAGAGTGTAGATAGGGGGGCACCAAAACGGGACACCCAGTTGTCGATGAAAGCGCGCCTGATCGTCGGGCATCTTGTTGCTGCAGAGGGACCGCTTCGCACCACTTGGTGAAATAATAAACCATGACAAGTATGTAACGATTACTGCGTCTCGATGCTGGTACTGGCCTAATGATACCTACTCCAAATCGATGATTAGGGGCTTCGGTCAACATAGGTACTAAGGGTGCTCGGCGAGTTGGCTTCGACTGTTTGATCTGCGTACACATAGCGCAAATGTGACAAAACTCCGTAAAATCGTGGTGAATAAGTGGCCACCAGAAGCGTTGATGGATGGCGTGTTCAGTTTTCTGTTGGCCAGCGTGTCCCAGTTGCTGATGTACTTGACTAATGAGCTCGGGTACTTTAACGGTTGGGACGAGGAATCGGGGGTTGGCATTAGATTCCACTATGTAAAGAACATCATCTATAAGTTTTAGTAGACCCCATTTATCGCAGATGCACCGCGTAGCTGCTGGTAAGTCCCATAGTTCTTTGGACGTCGGTTTGTCGTTACCATGCTGTTGTCGTAAATAAATGGGCTGTATTGCTGTGTCCGCCGCTTGCAGGGATGCCCAGTCGGTGTCAGCTGCTGCACCGAGTAACACATTCAATGTGTTTTCGCAATCTGGCAGGTGAAACAGAGCGTCGGCGTTACCATATCGATTTCCCGGCCGATATTCACAAGTGAAATCAAACTCCTGCAAACGTTCCTGCCAGTGAGCAAGTTGGCTCTCGGCATCGCGAAAATTTTGTAGGCACTGTAACGCCTTGTGGTCAGTCCGAACTCGAAATTTCCGCCTCAATAAGTAATGGCGAAAGCATGCAAAAAAGTATACGAGGGTCTACATCTCACGTCGCATCTCTCTTTTGTCCGGCATTCGGCTAGCATATGCTATCACTCGTATTTGCCCATCAGAGGTTGTCTGCGAAAAGAGGGCTCCTATTGCGTGCGCGCTGGCGTCAGTATCCAGGATAAAGGGACCGCCGTCAGCCGATGTGTCTGGAAACGATAGAACGGGAGGAGAAGTTAGACATTTTTTAAACGTATCAAAGACTACCTGGCACTCGTTTGTCCAAACGAATTTCCGTCCTTTTCCTGTCAATCGATGGAGAGGGGCTGCTATACTGGCGAAATTTTGGACGAAACTCTGGTAGTAAGAGGCAAGCCCCATGAAACTGCGTACGTCAGCTGTCGATTTAGGGGTCGGCCAGTTGACAATTGCTTGGGTTTTGCTACTATCTGTGTGCACTCCTTGTGGATTAATTTCATGTCCAAGGAAAATAACAGATTTCTGTAGGGATTTGCGTTTTGAGGCTTGCAGCTTAAGATTACTCCTGCGTAAGCGTTGAAATACGGCTCGAAGGTTAGCATGGTGTTCTTCGAGAGACTGGCCGAGCACGATGTTATCGTCCAGGTAGATGAGGCACTGTTTGGGGACTAGCCCTGCAAGTACTGTTTGCATGAGCCGTTGAAACGTAGCATGGGCGTTAGACAGGCCAAATGGCATGGTTTCGAACTCGTACAACCCCGTAGGCACAACAAACGCAGCTTTTGGGCGGTCTTTCGGGTGAATTTCAACTTGCCAATAGCCGGAAGCTAGATCTAATGTGAAGAACCACTGTGCCCCACCCAAAGTATCTAAGGTAGAGTCTATGCGGGGCAGGGGAAAAGAATCCCGTTATGTTATTGAATTTAAGCGGCGATAGTCGACACAGAGATGGAGAAAGCCATGTTTCTTTTTCACAAGAACGATTAGAGACGCCCACTGTGATGTAGACGATTTAATCACCTTCTTTCGTAACATGTCTGTTATCATGGTGTCCAACTGCTGTTGTAGTGAATGGCTATCCGTCGCGGTGGCATCCTAATGGGCAAGTTATCGCTTGTCTTGATCTCGTGTTGTACGATATTAGTCCACCCAATCACGTGTCCATCGTCAAACACATCACTGTACTCCTGTAGCAGGGCCAGAGTGTCGGTACGGTCTTTTAGACTGAGAATGGGGGTTATCATGGATGTTCACCATTGTCATCTGGGGTAAAGCATAAGCATTAACACACTGATTGCGGTTGACTGGTTGGCCAAATGCGAGGTTATGTGTCCCCAGCCGGGTTCGAAGGCGTCTTAAATCAATGACAGCGTTTCACCCAGTTAAGGAGTCCACCCCCAGTATGGAGTCCCATCGTGTAACATCGCAAGTGACGAACGACTGAGCACAAGTAACACCTTGGAGTGTCACGGAAAGGGTGGCAGTGTCCGTTACCTTGATAGGGACTCCATTGGCAGTAATTAGCTGGAGCTGATTGGGGAGAGGTTTAGGTTTGACCCCAAGTCTCTGAACCAATTCCGTGTGAACAACAGAGGACGATGCCCCGGTGTCAACCAGAAAACTTACGTCTACGTCCTTCAGTATACCCTCAGGGAGGAGGGGAGATTTCGAGCATTTGTCAGATAAAGACACAACAGAAGATAGCTCACCTTGTGGTTTCTTATTGTGCCCACATCTCCACGCTCGTTGCCCAAACCGGCGACAGTAATAGCACTTACTGGGGTCATTACGCTCTTTGGGAGGAATTGTGGTTGGCATTGTAGGTTGTTTGGATGATAGAGCATCCGGCCAGCGTTGTCGTGGTGCTAGGACGGCTGTCCTTCGCTCGGTGGTCCCGAGAGCATTGCAAGGCGTACTGGCAGTTGGAGCGAGAATATGCTCGATGCTCTCGAATCGCCTAACCACCTCGATGGCTTATGAGATTGATTTTGCTGGCCGGCGTAGGAGTTGGCACTTGAGTTCATATGATGAGACGCCCTGTGCAAAACGGCTACAAATGACATTGTCCCGGCTCGGATTGGAAAGGTTAGGGAATGCGTGCGATGCCATCTCGTGGATTTGTTGTAGGTAATCGAAAACTGTTTCGCCAGGCTCTTGACAGCGTCTGAGAAAGGTGTGCCTGTAAACCAAGGGGCAGGACGTTTTGGCGAAACATTCGTTTAAGACATGCCACTTGTAGCTGATTGGCTTGAGTGCAGAGAAACCCCAAGCGATGGCACGGCGTGGTACGGCGTCACTCATTGCCAGCATAATCTGATTATATTGTGCGTTTGGGGAAAGACCGGTTCAAAGAGACTCCATTCGAAATTTCCATATTTAATAATCGCTGTTCATGTCCAACGTCGGTAATCCTCGCACCAGTAAGATGTGTTCTGTGGCTGGGAAGTGTGGGTTGACTTTTCGGTTAGAAGTGATTTCAGGAGGGTAGGGAGAATCTGATTTCATATCCAGATTGAGTCTTAGACACCTCCGACCCCAATTGTAACACTCACATGCACAACCAACGGAGGAAGAAGACGAAGATGCGAGAGAAAAGGTCTTTATTTCCACCACGCAAGACTCGAATTGCTCGGGTACAAGTTGATTGTCCTCATTTATAACAAGTTTTGACGAACGGTCTTCTTCCTGCTCTTGCACGGCCACGCCAGCGTTCCTTTCTGAAAAGAGGAAATAGGAAACTCATTTAGTAATATGATGCTTGTTTTATGTCGTTATATTATCCTCACTCCATTCCTGAGTCATGAAAATTTAACTCTGCCGCTTTTAGCAACCATCCTTTCTATCAAAATAGTAACCTTGATCATCACCTGACAGCCCTTACTATCGCAGAAAACAAATCTAAATTGTGATCCTTTATTTTTGAAAGCATCGAGATGGAAAAGTGAAGCGGGGAAGCCTAGTAACCCACAATCACACAGAAGAACATCGTCATCCACTGTTTCGACAGGTAAAGGGTAGATATATTTCCCAATTGGTTAATTATGACAACCCACACAATTCAGAAAACACTAAATCCTTCTAAGTGGCCACAGCACACTGTGTTGCAGAGACCTTGCATGATACTCCCACTAGTAGCGATTTCCTTAAAAATCTCCGTTTGATTGGTAGCTATATCTGGGAGATTCTATTCAGTATACTTAGTTTTCAATGAAGAATTTAGGCTGGAGTTCAAGTACAAAATGACCTAAGATGCCAAATCGCCAATGTGAATCCCCGAAATAAGTAGTCGCCGAATGTCCGCAGTATGTAGGCACAGAACAAATTAAGGTTGTTAGTCCAGAATTTAATGAAGTGCGGCAATTCAGTCATTCGTCAAGTTATCTATGCATTCCACTGACTTTCAGCAATCAAAACGCCATACACAAGTGTGGAAGCATGCACAGAATTCGATATCAACCATATTCTTCGTTTTCTGCAACAGAAACAGGTACTGCACAGCAGCTGATAGGGAAATTTACGATCGAGTACAGGTTTCCGCCAAGCTGCAAAGAAATTTATCGAAAGACAGTCGTCGAAATGTATGCGAAGCTTACTCGGTATGCCAAATAGTCATTGCATGAAACATATATTTAAGCTTCCTGCCACACAAGCAATATGCAAATGCTCAAGAACAATATCGAAAAACAATTTTCATATAAATTCATCCGACAATGGCAAAATAAGCACCAAAATCACGTCAAATGCGTTTGCCTGAATGAATAGCCACAACTCGAATCAACTAAACCGCGCAAATGCCGTCAAGGTTAAGTTGAAGGCGCCACTTCAAATCGGGGATATGCTGTATAGTCGCCCTTATTGCTAGCCTTTCCCACGGAAGCTCCTATACGAGAACGTCGCCAGCTGTTTCATAGCTTTTGCATCTTAGACAACACAATCGGTAATAAGTGCAAACTGATTTTACCGTCAGGAGTACGTCAACCTAAGACCAGTCAACATGGTTTTCTCAATGCTGCCTCTTCGGCCTACACCAGGCCAAAAACCTTCTGGGACCCTCATACAAAGTTTTAATTCGAAAATCTATTGAGATTACGACTCATGCACACAGTGGGCAGATATGCCCGGACCAACAGTATGGGTGGTGAATTCATTAGTGCCTATTTATGGACGTCGGAATCGGAACTTTTGCCAAAAACCCCTTCATGTAAGGAAGTGGCAGATCTGTCGATCTTTCGCGCGCAATGCCAGTGCCCTAGTTATGTTTAGCACTAGAGAATGACTACCTGGTATATTTCGTTCCGTCACCTGAGGTTTCTATACTGGAATAGTGACTGATGCACTCAGGTTGAGCTTACTTGTTCAACTCGCCACATGGAGGCGAGAACCACTGTACCACAGTAGTAGTAAGAAGTTGTTTCGTAGCCTGCCGTATATGTTATATGCACATAAACTAATATCGTCTACACCTGAATTTTGTCTCATTAAGTCAGGAAGAAGAAAAGAAAGAAAATGTAAACAAGATAATAGGCTGACAGTAATGTACTGTGTTATGCACACTAAATGAAAAAACCTCATCTTGAATCCTGTAAACCTTGTGTCACTCACATCACCATTGGTACTGTGTTATTTTCTCTTGGTTTGTTTCTTCCCCTGAAGCATGTTCTCAAAGACGACTCGACTACAGTGAGAACGTAGACAAGCAAATCGTGATCATCGAAGCTGGGCTTGTTTCCCAGAGGGACTGACTCACCGGTCCACGCAATAATGTCTTTATTTCTGCTGCACCTCTTCGTTTGGTTCCGTGTCGGTTCAGTTTTGAAGGGGTTTGGTTTCAATTTTTCAAAAATTATGATTAACCAAAATGCTAAATAATGTCACATGTGTTAGAGAAGTTTAATTTTTCAAACCAAAATACATAATGATAATGATACATTCTTATTTGTCTGCACGTGAGGGACGCCAGGTCACAAGTGTCAACATTACGTAAAATCATGTATGTAGGGTACACATCTCCACAGTTACTAAAACACAACGAAATATATATTCACATACATAAAATGGTTAGTGAAATAATATTGATCAAGTCAATTTACAGAGGTAGAAGCAGCGTGTATGGACTAATCCTGAGTATCATCAATGTTTATTAATTTAATTGAAGGTGTTCAATAATTTAGGTTTCGTAATAAGTGTTCGATACAGTAGGTCATTCATAAAATCGTAACTGCGCACAAGTAAGACACTGCCTAGTTTACTTATGATGGTGTTTGCAGCAATATTGACTGCAATCGGCTCATCGCAGCAGTAATTTGTCAGTTTAATATGCAAGGGAGAAATATTACTTCAGCAGTAACCAGTGAAAGGTAATTTCCGGTTTATGCGCAGTTTTTAATTCCTTTACCTTCCTAGTGGAACACGTGGCTTCAAGATAGAGGCTTGAAGTTTCTGTAGCAGTGTTTTTTTACAGGATGGGGTGGCTAGCCTCATGCCCAACCTTTCCTCTTTATCAGCTTTTTATTACTGCCTTGGCGAGGTAAAGCAGTGTGTTGTCCGGCGATCGAACCCCGAACCATGTGCATGGTCGGCAAGCCTCTATAACGGCTGTGCCACCGACTCACTACACGCAGTTAGAAACCAGAATAATGTCACAGTGATCCATACAAAATGAAAAATAAAGCATACAGAGGCTGAAAATCTGCAGCATTTGAATCAGTGAGACTTGGGACTAAACGTGCCACATATTTCAATTATTTCATAAATCTAGATTATATGGCTATTTACAGGTAGTGATGGGCTATTATGTGGGACATACCTTTCTTGAAGTGACGTCACCTTTGCCCGGTGGGTATTAGGGCATTTCAGTAAATAGGCCAAAGTGCACCAGCAAAATTTCACGAAAGTTCAACAGTATACATTTAAAAGAATAGACACTGAACAAAGAGAACTCTTTTCGATAAATTCATCATCAGGTTCTACAATTATATATACATTATAATGAATGAATGAATTAGTCTTATGAACGACATTAATGTTTAAATAACATCAAATCAATAATATTGATAAATTACAGATGATTAGCATCAACATAAAATAAACTGAATGTCAGAAGAATTAGGAAAGGTAATGGTACAAATTCATGAGTTTATAGTCTCTACTGAGGGCCAGGGCAGTAGTAAGGGCTGGACTTGTTTCTTTTGGACACAGAGCGCTGGTTGGTTGAGGCGAATTGCAATAGCCTCTGCTGTTTGGAGTAAGCGGTGCTTCGACGATTTTGGTAGTTTGTTAGGCACCCGGTATATTATGGAGAAGGATTCGTCTGCGCTGGCTTTGTGACCGGTTTGCACCAGATGGTCTAATATCGAGCTGTTAATACTTTTAACTACACCTTTACTTAGCCATAGTGGGATATGTTCTCGAGCACGAAAAATCAAGTTCCTAGAGCAACGGCCAACATAACTCGCTCCACAAGCGCAGTTGAATTGATAAATACAATTTGAAGTGGCCAGTCTAGGTACTTCATCTTTCAGTCGAGGTAGCACCATCGGTCTTGTAGAGAATAAGATGTGTAGTGCGCCAGCATTAAAAGTCCTCTGAACTGCTTTTCTTAATTTCTTTGTAATTAACTCACTTGGTTTATCGCCCTTGAATTGTAGTCGTATATAAAGGGGCTTCTTGTTTACAGATAGTGGGTCGTCCTTTTCGCCCTTCTTCGTCATATGTTTCTTGATAAACTTGTCAGGATAACCATTTTCAATTAAAGTATCATATACAATGTTTAATTCATCTTTAATTACTTCTTCAGAGCATATAGCCCTAACTCTGTGGCTAAGGGTCTTCACCAAATTCCTTTTGTATTTGATGGGAACGAAGCTATGAAAGTGTGTATATTGTCCCGTCCAAGTACTTTTCCCATGTAAATTTCTTTTTATGCTTCCGTCTGGTTTTCTTGTAAGTAGGACATCGAGGAAGGCAATTCTGTCTTGGGATTCCTCCTCGCATGTGAATTTCATAGCCGGATGTGCTTCATTGAATTCAGTAATTATTGTAGTCCTATCGGAAGCATTATCACAAAGAATAAAGGTGTCATCCATATATCGGCAATAAAATGAGAGCTTACTGATAAGATTGTTCAGAGGTCCATTTTCTAGCTTACTTAGAAAGAAATCAGCCAGAATTGGACCTAATGGGGAGCCCATTGCCACCCCGTCCACTTGTCTGTAAAGCGTGCCGTCAAATTTGAAGTTTACATTCATGGTACATCTTAATATCAATTCTTTTAGGATTTCAATATGGATTCCAATTTTTATCGACTGCTTGTCCACTTGTTCACATATATAATTAACTGTTTCTATTAGAGGTACATTTGCGAATAACGATGTTATGTCCAGAGATATCATGGTTTTGTCCTTGATATTAATATCTTTTATTTTGTCTACGAATTCAAATACATCTTTGACGCCATATTTCACTATCTTCTCATGCAATGGTTTGAGAATATTTACTAACCATCTAGCTAGAGCATGGTAGGGCGAATTTTGCATATCAAGTATTGTTCTTAAAGGTACCCCTGGTTTATGCACTTTAGGTAGGCCATACAATCTTGGCATATACGTGCCCGTTGGTCTGATTTCTTCATATAAACATATATATACATTTAACTTCGGCAGTTCCCAAATCCAATACTTCTTTTACGAGCCAGTATAAACCAACTTGATTTCTTTATGCTCGCTTCTTGACTGTGAGGTGAAGGCTCCTGATCTTCGGTTTATTTCGGAGACCAACCACCCCTTTTGTTGCCCGTCTTGGGACTCATTCCAAGAGGTTTGCTTCCCTTCTAGGCAGTAGGGGGTTTGTGTGCGTCCTTTATTTGATTACTGTTCATTCATGTATAGTAGTATACGCATAGAGGACAAATTGAAAATCGAGGGAGTGTAGAGGTACTTCACGTTAAAATTACTCGGAACCGAAAATGGTGCGAACTATTCCACTAGATGTGATACTCTAGGACTAGAAACACTATGGCTAAGACGCCTGGGACTAAACTTAACACTTTACTATAAGCTTCTAAACCACTTAGTTTTAACCTCTACTAATGGCACTCAACTTTCAGATGACAATGGCTACAAACTAAGACACACTTAGGGTACAGTAACTATCGAACAATGTAAAATAGCCACCAGGCAAAAGTTTTACTTGATTAGGTATGCACAGATATGGAATAAACTACCAATGGAAATGCGTCAAGCAAGTACATTGGCCTCCTTCAAAAAGGTGCTTAATGACAAACTACAAGAGTTTGCAAACGATAGCCGTTCTAGTTCCTATCTGAGAGCCTCAGAAATTATAGGTCCATTTAATGTATAAGCTTAAATACTACACCTGTTGTTTTTGCCTATATTTATAATTCCAGATAAAACATTAATGGTTAAGGTACGTACCTTCAAACAGACAAGAAATTTCGTTTGTTAAACTTCTACCCAACACAATAAGTGGAATAAAATGGACGTAAACCAACAACATGAAAAAGGTATAACTCACCACAACATCACATGGACAGATGTACGGTCGTTGGGCACCATATATCCTTCACCAACTACAACCCAACTTTTCTAAGATAATGTGATGAACTTATATCCATAATGTTGCTGAGCAGTTAATATTCCCAACTCCTGTCGGAACAGCTGAAATTCACAAACCTTCCTCACGCTAAGAAAATACCCACGAGCAGCAGAAATCCATTAATTAATGCGTCTAAAGCTTCTGTATTTACTCCCAACAATGACATTGCAGACCAAATGAGGTAAACGTATCACTGATTTCAAAATGACACATCAATGAACTATAATTCAAGGATTCTGTATACAGCAAATTTGAGTATGAAAATTGACTTCAACCTTTGTTTTTTTCCCAGGCAGTTATAATCCATCCACCAAAGACCTGGTGTTTTGTTAATGCGAAGACAATACTTCTGTATTTCCTAATGTTTTGCACTCACTGACAACCTAGCAGGTTTTTCCAACTGTGCACATAAATGATTGTAAGTAAGTTAAAAGGCTGTTTTATACTACTGGGATTAACATTTATCAAGAGTATGTGTAATCTCCAGCGTACATTTAGAGCATATCTTGCTACCGCCTGTAAATTGTGATTGAACTACATGGTACTATTTCTGTAACAATTTGATGATGCCTGTAAAGTGGCGTCCCTCATGTACTGTACTATGAGAAAAAATTTATTTATTTATATATATTATGCACTTCAAGATGTAGTCTGACACATGTTTTGTACAACATTAGAAATAATCTATTAGTTCTATCGAGGTGCTCCCTGATGTGGTCAGCTATTATACTTTCCAGTACTTTTGATACCACTGGGAATAGGGCTACTGGTCTATAACTGGTGGCATTTTGCCTATCCCCACCCTCGCAGAAAGGATGGCTCTTTTCCACTCCCTTGTCAGTTTCTCCGAATCCATCAAGTGTTGGAAAATGTTTCATAAGGGCCTACAAAGAGCTTCGGCGCACTGTTTCAGAACAGATGGCCTGATGTCGTCACATCCTCGAGACTTTCCAGATGTGAGTCTCTGTAGCTTTGCTAGTACCATTCTGGGGTTTATTTGGGGAGTAGCCCCTAGGTTTTCCTCCCGTGAATTAGTGGTGCCACCATTTTGGTCCGTACCAGTAATACCCACATTGCTGCTTAACTGTTTGGCGAAGGCTAAGCTGAATGTTCCAGCCATCTGCAGACTAATGAGGTATTGACAGTTTAGACCTACTAAGGCGCATGCCCTATGGTTGGTTTTCTTTCCGACATGAATCGATACAAGCTTTTGAGGTTCCCCAAGAGTTTGCTGGCAAGGTTAACCTGAAATGACCTCCTCTCACTCTTGTTTCTCAAGTTGCGCCGGTTACTGAGTTCCAGGTGTGCGTCGTGGTCGGTCGATTGGATACTCGCCACGTAGAACAAGCCTTCCGCTTCTCTTTCAGAATACGTTGTGTACCTCTCTTCAGCCATTGGGACATTTTCTTCGGCTGTGTTGTGGCTAAAGGGGCTGTATCAGAGACTGCTCTGTGAATGATCTCTTTTTCCACTTCCCATCGTTCATCCACAGATAACTCATCCCATGCTTAGGGCCATTCTGCGTTGGACAGAAGCCTCCACATTTCACCATAGTCCTCATTTTTATAGCACAGACATGGTCGCATAACGTTCCACTGCAAGTGCTCGCTGAGAAGAATAATAACATATATTTATTCCTGTTTATGCAGGAACATACCAATTGTACAGGCATGGATAAGTTATTACATAAATTACACATATTTCGATGTGTGGTGAATTTACAGTTTGGTTGTTCTTTCTGACATTAGAGTCAGTCAGAACAGTCTGCTAAATAGTCTGTTTGTGTAACGCATAAAGAGATATAGAAATAAAGTCTTCGTATTAACAAAATCCCAGACATCAGATGCATGTAATACAAACATTCGGGAAAAATAAAGCTTGTGAACAGTATCCTTGACTTAAAGTTTATTGATGTATTATGTTGAGATCATCGATATATTTATTCTATTTTCTCAGCAGTCTAATCGTAGTTTCATAACAGGAAAGAAATTTGATCGTGGATACGAAAACTAAATAAGGTCATGTTGGATTGTTTTACTGCATCAAATAGGGCCGGGGTCGATTCCAGAACTCGCTGTTGGCGCCATCTCAATCTTCATGACAGACCGTACATGTAAGTTGGGTAAGACATTGAAAACTGTTTGAAAACCAGTTGCTTCTTTATTTCAGATCATGAATATTCCTTGTACTGAATGTTGGCGAACGTCTTCAAACGGTAGCATGGGATAGTTCATGGAATTTGAGTGGTTATGAGCTAGTAGCTTGAGTGGAGACGCGTACATTTACTTAAATGGTCTGGACTGCAGCTTCATTTCAGTTTAAATGTAGGGTTGTTCGACCTCGAATAGAAGATGAATAGGAGAGTAGGCTCAGCAGCAGAATACCAGAAAGAGAAAGTATGTGAACATGAAAAGAATATTAATGTTTTATGCATATATAAACGTTCATCTCAGTTGTATATCACTGTATAGTAAACATTACCTGTATTCTAGTTGTGTTTTCATGTACTTTTGCGAAGTCTTAGAGTTTATTTAGTGTCGTATTATATATTAATGAGACTAAGCGTTATTGTGTTCTAATAACTGATGCGTTTTAGAAATAAGTGGTGCAGTCTGGTTGGAATAGTCATTAGGATGAAACAGTTTATAAAGCAAGCATTTGAAAGTTATAATTCAGTGACAGGTCCTTATTTCTAGAGGTAAACTGCTCTAGATCTTAGAATACATGAATATCAAAAAGTTTGTACGGAGTGCTGTTTTACAGCTTTTCCTAGATACTGTGCACGTTTGGTTACGCAGGCTGTAGGAGCCTTCCTGTGAGAACTGTATCTCCCCGCTGTCTGAGAATGATATTTTATGCAAGACTTTAAAGAAGAATGTTGGATTAATGTTGAGTCGTCTCAACCAGAATGGGTCGATACCAAGAGTTATAAACCTTGATGTGTAGTCCTTTTTTCAGTCAAATCATAGTAGTTTAGAAGTGAAGTATCGTTGGACACTTTCTATTTTAAGCCTGTCACTTACACGAGTGCTGCTGAGAATAAATGGACAATATTCTAGTAGTGGTCTGACACATGTTTTATATAATACAAGTTTCGCTTCGTAGTTGTGGAAATTCCTGAGTATGCATCCCAAGAGCATCCTCGATTTACGCGTCTGTGTAAACACTTGCTCAGAAAATTTCAGGTCACCAGAGTACCTGAGTCCTAGGTCAACAACACTCTGGAGTTTAGGCAAGTCATTGGATTCAAGTACCAGTTTGATATTTATTGAGGGTGCACCAAAACAGATCCAACCACATATTTTAAGGTTGAATTTTAGGTTCCACGCGGAAGACCAAGCAGTTACTCTATCTAGTTTTATCTTAAAACAGCATTCTGAAAGTATCCTAAGTCATCACAGTGGAACGTGTAAGCTACTTTAAGATGAGCTGCAAAGATGAACTGTTTGCCAAGCGAGAAACAACTGCATATGTCGTTGACATATAGAGTGAATAGGAGGGGGCCTAAGACGCTACCTTGAATTACTCCAGAAGTGACTGGATTGGGCTTAGAATTTACAGACCCCAGTCTAACTACTTGGGACCTATTGTTAAGGAATGATTCAATCCATCCTAATAATGGGTTACGTATTCTCAAGGAGTTCAGCTTATTTATTAGAAGCAAATGGTCAACGCGGTCAAAGGCTTTGGAGATGTCGAAGTAGATGACTAGTACTAGTTGTTGTTTGTCTCGGCTGCTAGTTATATAGTTAAAGAAGTCAAGGTGACATGTCATGCATGATCTGGATTTTAGGAATCCACGTTGGTTGGGACTTAGAATATTGCAGCTGAGCATATGTTTGAGGATATCACTTTTAACTATTCTTTTCATAATTCTAGATGCTATGGGTGTAATATTGATTGGCCTATAGTTGTTGACTTCAGTTTTCGATCCAGATTTGTGTTTGGGTACTATAAATGTGGTTTTCCATTTATCTGGATAGGTTTGGCTTTCTAGGGACATTGTAAAAATCTTAAGTAATAAAACGGAAATGTCAGGACCACCGTGTTTATAAAGATACGATGGTATACCGTCAAAACCAGCACTATTAGAGCTTTTAAGAGTTTTAATGGCTCGGTTAATATTAGAATAAGTGAAATGAACTGTAATGATTTGTTTCAGCGGTGAAGAAGAAGGAAGTTCCATTGTAGGTTGTAAACAGAGAAGCGGACTTGTGGGTTTAAGGTAGTTAGCAGTCTCGTTAAACAGTTCACACATGTCTGCATGGTTGCTGTATAGTTTGCCCTTGTTTATAAGGAGAGAAATCTTATGGCTTTGACGATTCATTCGTTTCTTTAGGATTTCTGTGAGAGCACCTACTCTGGTGGTGCTGGCTAGTGCGGTGCATTCTTCATTTCTCATACGCAAGTTATGAGCTTGCGAGATGAAGCTAAGAGTACTAAGTATTGACCCTAGTGTACTAAAGCCGTGTCGTTTGAAGTAACTAGTTGACAGTCTCTTCAGTTTTGGGCGATCTTTTGGTTGAATAAATTGCTTCTTAAATTTTGAGACTTTTATTGTTTGCAATGGGATCACAGCGTCTAAGCATGTGTTGGAGTTATAGTAAAAGAGGTCTAGAGCTTTCGAGAGGTTATCAGTATAGAAGTACTCACTCCATTCTGACGATCTCAGCGTTGATTTCACTGGAGTCCAGTCTGCCTTACTGTAGTTCCTGCAAGTTATTTGTTGTGAAGTAGGGGTATGAGCTGCATTGCTACTTGGTGGAAGTGGCAGTGCACACAGCACTGTTTTGTGGTCGCTCCCTGAAAACTCAGAACCTACATGGGTAGAAAGGGGACTTATATTGTGGCGGAAGATTAGGTCTGGTGCGTTATTACCTATTGTAGGAGAAGTGACAGTTTGTTTCCATCCAAGTATATCCAGTGTGCCTAAGATCGAATCCTATTACCGCATTGTCACTACCTCCCAGAGGAGTCATGATTTGGACCCTTTCAACGATTATTTGGTCACTAGTTAGAATGTAGTTTAGTTTTGATAACTTTCTACTAGGGCCCCACCTGGTGTCGTCTTCAACATCCTCAGTCAGTTCTATATTTCCAATTTTTTGCAGTAGATTTCGGCCAAATTTTCCCTGACCATACTCCGAACCAAGGTTCAGTGATGGGGCATTGAAATCTCCAGATATGGTGATCCGGTCATAACCCAATTCCCGTATCCCTGTGATGGTGATGAGCAGTAGCTGGTTGTGCTCTACCCCACAGGTGGGTAATCGGTAGATGCCACCCATTAATTGCTTGGTGTGGCCTACGGTGAAATAACACCATATGGAGTGTGGGAGTTCAATAAGTGGTGGGCCAATTGCGTGTACACATTTAAGCTGTTTGTTATAGTATATGGCAACTCCCCCTCTTCTTTTATATCCCTGTCTCTCATTACAAGAACCATATCACTTACACTGATTTTGCTGTCGACGATAGTGTATGTTGGGTAGGCTTCAGCGAGGATTATTATTTTAAGGTGCAGGTGTGAATGTAGGTTCCTGAGTTCACCTGCCTTCCTTCTCAGCGCTCTCACATTGCTATTTGGGCAGCTGACAGTGAGTTTCACAACCTCAGCGTGTTGTGGGGTAGTTGACGTTAATCTGTCTGCCGGTAAAGGGGTTAATACTAGGACCAGTTGGCCGATTCCGATGGAACCGGTCCGTTGTAGATTTTTCCATGGATTCGGGTAGGACACTTAGGTGGCACAGATTGTCATCCTCAGTACCGCAATGCTCTAGTGTCACTGAGGCCTGGGGACGTATTAAGGCCTCAGTTTGCTGCCTCCTTAAGGTTCAAGGTCTGCTTTCGCAGCATAGGATGCGTCCTCCCATTTTCCCCTTGGCCTCGTAACACCGTTGAAGTACTAGGACCAGTTGTTCTTGGGTGTTGAAGTTGACACTTAGCAGCCTTGCGTGACTAATCAGTATGAGATGAGAGGGGTATGGTGGTCGGGAAATCCAGATTTCTCCAGAAGCACCAAGGGCCATCTGAGATGACAGCCATCTCCATTGTTTTACATCATGCATCTGTTTTTCACAAATAGTGCCAGTTTCCAGCTCCGGAACCCCATGTACGACCACAGAGGTAGAAGGCATCAGTTCTGGTGTCTCCCTCGCCATATGCCTGTTAGCCCATGGTCTAACATGTCTCACTCTTATGCTGGAACTCCCGTCAATGGCCAGGACCTTGGCCATTAATAGTATTTTTCACCCAATTCGGCAGAGCCTAGTGTAACCCTTAATAGGGGTGGCTTGCCCTAAGGTGCGTGGAAACCCCTGTAAAGCCTGCACAATTTCTCTGAACTGATATTCAGACCTAATTTGTTGCACAAATTGTAACATCATTCCTAATTAAACAGGGCCAAACCATACTTGCACAAGGGTAAATTAAACAAGATAAGAAAAAGGCACAAACAGCGAAGAAAATTTTCTTTTCGACGATTCATTTTCATGAGCTGTACAGTCGTAATTATAATTAACAAAGAAATCTTTAGACCAATCAGATAATGGTAAATTTTGTCCTTGGAAAATTGTATTACATAATGTAAGGTGTAAGAAGGGATGACTAATTGTAAGTTAGAAAGGAGACAGAAGTTGGCATGACGTAATAAGTGCGTGATAGTGAATAATCAATAATCTCGTGTAAAATGGACAGGAACAGGATGGGAACTAGGAATTTCTTATCACAATTTTGCCTCTTTCCTTTATTATGTAAGTTCACTATTATTACCATTATTATTATTTTTATTTTATTAATACTTTTATTATCATTTTGTCCCCATCATCCACAATTTATTACCACTCTATTACTGTTTATTAATAACATTGTTTTTCATACATATTTTATACAAAACACTTTATAGCCTTTCCACTAGTTCCTGTCCATTTTACACGAGATTATTGATTATTCACTATCACGCACTTATTACGTCATGCCAACTTCTGTCTCCTTTCTAACTTACAATTAGTCATCCCTTCTTACACCTTACATTATGTAATACAATTTTCCAAGGACAAAATTTACCATTATCTGATTGGTCTAAAGATTTCTTTGTTAATTATAATTACGACTGTACAGCTCATGAAAATGAATCGTCGAAAAGAAAATTTTCTTCGCTGTTTGTGCCTTTTTCTTATGACTCAATATGGGAATATTTCGTTCATTAAACAAGATAAGGGAATTAAACCGACTAACCTAAGACACAGGTTTGGTTTTTGGCCGCTTGCCCTCCTTTGCAGGGTCAGTCACTTTAGACTTCGTCATGTTCTGACTAGCCTTTGCTATGTTGACAAGCTTGCTAGTGGATGCAAGTGGTGCATTAGCAATTCCAACTTCCCTTGATTTTGTAGGCGCAAACTTAGGAGTTTTCACTTAATGAAGATTGGTATTTCCAGTAGGTTGGGCTGAAGTATCCTTTTTACTGTTTCTATCAAGTTTTAGTAGTGTGCTGATATCAGGTGGAGAGCTGCTTTAGACTGCGTCGAGACACAAGAATGGCGTGCTGTTTCTGTTATCCACAGACACGTCGTGTAGGACCGTGCCAGGGTGACAAAGTGGGCAGATATACCAGAACCATGGGCATGGGTTGTTTCGCATAAACTCGTAGTATGATCTTGGCACCCCTTTGTCACAACGGCAGTGTACCCGTCGTTTGAAAAATTGCATTCAAATGCTGAATCAGTTTTAGAAACGGTAGCACTACAGGCCTTACATTCTTCTGCTTTTCTAGATGACGCCCTCGAGGTCTTATGACGTCTTGAGCCTTTCCTTTTTGTTTCGCAGTATGTCACGTACTGACTTCCAATGGATACAGGTGTAGCATCATGTCCACATGGTATTGCCTGTGCTGTTTTAGTGCCAGACTGTGGCAATGTAGGCGTAGTATTAAAACATTCGAGGTGTACACGTGTCTTTAGAATCGGTATGCGAGATGGGGTTGATGTCCCTGGGTTATTGCATCCTCTGGCTGAAGTCCTTGTCAGTACAGAATATGGTGCTTTAGTGCTTTTTCTAAGGCTACTTTCAACAGCCATATTAACAATCACTATAACTTATGCTATATTCGAATAAGAGAGCAACAGTATCTACCCACAAGAACAAGAATAAGACTGATAAAGTGCAAGATAAGGAAGAGAAAGGGTTTTTGACTTTACCTAGTACTTTCTGGTTGATCGGCTTCACAGCAATCATTTGGTACAACAACAAGTCTTGTTTATCTGGACGAGTGAGGAAGATGCTGCTACAGAAGTATCACCCTAAGCTTTGACAGTAGTTTGAGACAGCTGGACTTACCACACAGAGATGTGATATGCATGTAATGGTTGAATTTAATTTACCGGCTAGGAAGATCAGATTTCCTAAGTGGATAATTCACAAAATAGGTATTTTCTGGTTGGAGAGGAAAGAGCACGTCTTATTCAAGGAGAGCGCGCTTTAATCCATTACACTGCTCAGACAGGGTGAGGATAAGGGCTATCGTGATGTATTTCCGTGCGTTGCACGGGTTATCGTGTTCATACCTACATAAGCGTTTATTTTTGTGAAAATGGGGTTCAGTCAAGTAGATTTAGGCCTCCGTGACCGAAAAAGGCGGTATTTTCCTGCACTGTGTTCGTATTAATGCGTTATACTGTCTTGATCTCCCATACGAATTATTACGAAGAAGGGTATGCATTTAAAGAAATTATGCATAAAAATGAAAGTGAAAATCGACGACAGCTGTCACCTGAATGCGAAGTGGAGAATCAATGCCTTCGCAGTCCGGGCGTTGCGAGTGACCTCCAGAGTGAAAGGGGACTTCATTTGTCCCGCTATGGCCATCGCTTTGGATATGATACTGGTTGAGGCTACTGTGACGACCAAGAATTCTAAGCCAGAATTTTTATCTCTGACTCAGAATATGTGACCTTCCAGGCATCACATCCAGGCTGTCGCTAGCTGAGAAAGGATCAGTCATCTCCTTCTTGCATGTGAGGTAGTTTAGACCAGGAACACAGTTGTATGCGTTTTATTACCAGAGCTGCAAACAGAGTTGGCCTGTTGATCTAATATACCTTGGTCTCCTCTCTGACCTAGAACATGTTGCATTTGGTGGTCTACCTTGGTTGCCCTGTGTTAACTGTTTTCATGCCAGTTGTTCTGTCAGTGATCTACAGATGGCCAGCAGGTCTGAGATTATTGGGTCTTTTTTCATTTTGACACACCGTTCTGTGAGTTGTCTCTTCTCCACCATCGGGTCTGTGGTGCGTGCTAAGTGCTCAAAAGAAGAGTCGCGATTTTGAGCGTCCATTGCATGATGCATATATCCTTGAAGAGCTTGCATCACGCTTTGCTTCAGTACAAATTCTCTCAATGTGAGTCCCCTAAAAGCTGTTACAGGTGGCATGCGAACTGTGATAAATCTCTATCTCCCATGCTCTTCCCTTGTGGTAGTCATAAAGACGACCAGATACATTTTATTACCTTGCACTTAGGCATTGCGTATGGTTATTCTAGTGGAGGGTTGAGCATAAGTTCCCGCACCTCCTTGATAGTCTCATAAGGTAACTGAGAATAAACGTCTCTATATCCAGTGGTTCCAGATGCAGTGTCATGTCATTCAAAGCGGCTCTCCAGCACAGCAGACTTTAGTTTCGGATCTCACTGATCGAATTCCGGTAACCTAATGTCGGTAGTTACCAAGGGATCCACCTCTTCGGTATTATTCCTTTTAAGGTCAGTTTCCACATTTGGTGAATCGGACATAACAGTGAATGAAAAATAATTAAAGTAAATGGTCCGTACGGGTGAATAAATCCGAAAAACAACCAAAAATACTGGAATATATAGATTATAGTCAACTCTAGTCTACTCACGGAATCTTTCAACGTGAAGACGGACGTAAGACAAAGCTGGCTGCCTACTATCTCCAATGATTTTCCTGATAGCGGTAGACTGGATAATGCGACAAACAGCGGGCAATGAGGAAACAGGCATAAAATGGACCCACACAATGAACTTGGAGGATCTGGACTTCGCCGATGATATATGTCTGATTTCCCACAAACGGGAAGATATGCAAGTGAAAAGCAACAAGTTGGCAGAAGAAGCATCCAGAGAAGATAGGACCTCAGGTAAACGTTGAGAAAACAGAAGTGATGAAGATACCTTGCCAACAGCAATAACAACAACAACGAACAGCAGACAACAATCAGCATAAATTGGAGAAATCTGAAAGAAGCAACCTTCTTTCCCCATCTGGGAAGCATCGTTTCAAATACAGACGGAACTGGCGAATATATCAAAGCGAGGATCGAGAAAGAAAGGCAAGCTTTCATTTCTCTCAAGTCTGTGTGGAGGTCAACAGCACTCAGCATGAAAAATAAGATCCGGATTTTCAACTCCATTGTGAATTTAGCGCTACTATACGGATCAGAGACTTGGCCAGCGCGTCATAAAAAGCATCTCTAGCAAACTACAGACCTTCATTAACAGTTGTCTTCGATCAATACTACTCAAGATCAGAGGGTCGACCAGGAGAGATCAGTAGAAAGGATCTCTGGGAGCGAACCACCCTGGCAGGAACCGACTGTGCAAGAAACCTGCAGGAACCATTACTGGTGGGTTGGCCATACCCTGAGAAAACAAAGCATCAGGTGACATCATGCGCGAGGCTGTCGCTCGAGTGGAACCCGAATGAGAAGCGGCGAGTTGGTCGTCAGTGCAAGGGTGACATGGAGGAGGTCATGCGAAAAGGAGATGAAACCATGTGAGCATACGTGGAGCCAGGTGAAACCGTTGGTAGAGAACCGAACGCAGTGGAGACGTGCGGTTGAATCCCTGTGTTCCTCTAGGAATTAAAGGAAACAATGATAATATAATAATAAGTCAGCCATAAAAAACATAATGTAGAATATGAACAAAACCAATTTAGAAACCTGCTTTTTTATCAAAATAATTACTGAAGTTACTAACCGACGCTTGCAATGTTTCAGAAAACTAATCCAGATTTCGAACGTTTATTTCCGACAGCACGGCAGTGGGAAAAAGAAGTGGGGAAATCTAGTCAAACACATGAAAGTGCCTTCGTCATTCAGCGGATAAAGGAGCCTTACAAATCATAGAGAAGATATAGTTTATTGATGGCAACCCAATATGAACCACATGGTGAAGCTGCTGCGGAGTCAACTTGCTATATTGGCTCATAGCTTTTAGAGGAGACTTGGATGAGGATTATGAAGACCCAATGATTTCCCTGCATCCAGTCTATCTAGGCAGTTGAGCACGATGTATTGGTCAACGTCAACGGAATCTATTCTGCGTTCCTCTGAAGCAGCCAGACTTGATCTTATGGGGAGTGACGACTGCTGTATAAAGATTTGGGAGCAGTAGTCTGCCACTCCTTCTGCTTTTTCTTGATCTTCTTCGATTGTTTCATTGTCAATAGTCGGGTTTGGGACACCATCGGATGTCTTACTCCGGAAGTTTATGTACAAGAAAATTTTCTTGGGTTGTGCCATTGAAATTTGAGCCAGATATGCTTCAAACGTCATCCTTGATTGGTGGATATTTGCAACAGCTTTGTTCCCAGTGGTGTTGTAAAATTTTCCGGTCCCAAGAGCCTTCAGTGTGGCGAACAGGTTCCAACATTTATGTTAACGTCTGAGTAATTTAAGAATCTCTTGGCTTGTTTAAGACCCTGTGAGACAGATCAAGGGTTGTCTTGAAGTTGTTTAAACTGTTTCCATGCGGCCTCTACTTGGGACTCTGGATTTATGTACAAGTTCACTGACACGATTGCATTTATATCAGCCTTCAAAATGTTTGGTCGAGCTGGGGCTTTGGCCGATGTTGCTGCTGTGAACCCGAAAAATAGCACAGCGTGGTCACTTCTTCCCAAAAAGGAGATATTGTATGAGATTCACATTCGCACCATGGGAGAACACTAGGTCCATAGTTGAAGAGGAGTGCTGTGAGTGGATTTAATGACACGTTGGACTGGGACAATGTAAGTGCTAGATTCTAGCAGTCTGGGGATGGCATCGTAAGGCTTGTACAGTCAACTGTTGGGGTGTTGAAGTCGACGACTATGAGACTTCGGTATTTTGATGTCCAAGAGACTAGCTTCTCTGTCTGAAAGTCTTCTGCACTGCAGTCAGGACTGCGGTATATAGCAATGAGGTCAATATCTTGGCCTATGCATTTAAGTCTGCAGCGTAGAGGTTCGCACGATTCATTTTCGTAAGCGAGTGCTCCGATGTTACGCAGGGCCGAGCATTTCCTGAGGTAGATGACAACGCCAACCCCTTTACGGCTTAGTCGGTCCACCCTATGCTCCCCGAAGTTTGGCAGGTTAACTTCGTTATCAGTGACATCGGGTGTGAGCCGTGTCTCTATGATGATAATTACATCCGAAATTCCGTTGTCTGTCATATTACCAAGCTCAGTCCGTTTGTTCAGCAGCCTGTGGCACTTGAGTAGCCAACTGTCAGTTTAGTGCTTCTGTGGCCTACCCTCAGAGATTTCGGGATCATCAAACTTCAAACTATGATATCCTGAAAACCCTTAGTCTTATGGTTTTTGCCGTTTCGGCATCGTTCGTTTAGTTCTAGAGCCGTAGACTGTATTTTGACGCGGTCCGCTAGGCGTAAACCGGCACGGACGTAAATGCTTAACTCTTTAAGAGTTTGAGAGCTGCTTAGAATGGTACCCCTATCTTCTCCGGAGTTTAGTATAACTTTGAGAAGGCATACTGGCTGATCTATTATCGAGTCAGTCTTTCGGCCAATTCTATGTAAACTGCGTGTGGTTATGCCTGACACTGTTGTTAGCAGTAGCTTATCCAAGAGGAGCTTGACAAAGTTAAGCTCATGCTAGAATCTGACCTTGGGATCGGAAGCTTGTGATTTTTCTAATTGGTGGAGAATGAGCAGCCTGTCAGAGACATCAGGTTCGCTTGCCGTGGCTTCCTTGCTCTGCGGCGTAAGTTTCTTTCCATCCTTCATGGTGAGTGTCGCCATTATGTTGTCCTTATCCCGCTGTTTGCAGGACAGTACATTATGCCATTCGCCGTCGTCCTCTTCACCAACCGTAGTTGATTGTATCTGTTGGCTATCGACCGGTGTGGGTGAGACTTGACCTACAAGTCCCCATACGACTTTAGCTGCGGGTTTTTGACTCCCGGTACGCCTCTTCTTCGTGCCAGTCTTTCTGTTACTGCCAGTGGAGGGCTTATCCGGTACCACAGGGGCAGCATGTGTATCTGGACTATGGCGGATACTTTTTTGTGTGGAAGAGCCCTCACTCCCTGACAGAGACGCTCCATGAAAGTGTGTTGTCTTGTCAATGACGCTGGTCACGTCATCGGTGTCTGAGTAGTAGTCACTCTTCTCCTGCAGTGGAGGACGTTTGCAGTCCGGGAACTTCACAGCCCCACTGAGAGTGGCAGTGGCTTCCGTCATACGAAACTTAGTCGTACTGCAGCAGTCATTGCACGAACAGTTTGCCAGAGATTCTCAGCAGCGGTTTTATTTTACAAGAGTTAAATTTGTACACATGCAAACATCTCCTGCAGCCTTCAAAATGCGTTGCTTCTTTAACAGGGAGTTGGCACATAACTCTTCCGCAGCGGTTTCTTCTGAAATGACATTATATATAACCTTTATATGAATCAGTTTTTAAAAAAACCAAGGAGTGTACAGAAATAGATTTATATAACTATGAAGTTATAAAAACACAACTTCCGATAATTATGTGGATAAAAAACTGAAAAGTAAACTAACTTCAATCAGGATAAAATGATTCAAAGTTAATCTATAGACTTTTGGAGCGTACAACACAACAAAGGCCGAATTTAAACAACCGCGTGTAATATTCACTCCTTTTTCAATGTTCGTGTGGTAGGTTTGCTGATGCAACAATGCTTTTTTGTACGTTTAACTGGACACTTAATGCTCTGCTGAGTTAATGGTAGTTAATATTGCCAAAAATCTTATTATCGGTGAACTAACTAACGTTATAGAAAACAATTTTATCACTATATGAACAAGCTACTATACCCATTCCCAGTAACGCAAACCCCAAATGTGACGCTCATTTTGGTTAAATTTCTTCAATGGCGACGCATTGTATTTTAGAACAAGACATATAAGCGAACAATATTGTTTTCAATTAGATCTTCTTCAGGCTTTACCCTAATTTACATAGATTTATATATAAAATTTTAACCAATGACGGTGATTTTGGGAATCAAATAATAATCTTAATAATAATAATAACGTGGTAAATGTTTTGAACGAAATTTATAATGATGATTATAATGACAACAAAATATTGATAATAAGGTTTATGCAGGTGATAAGAATAACAAAGGTAGTATATGTATATAAGTGTATAAATAAATTAGGTCAAATCTTAAAAGGTGAAGTGGAACGATAATCAGAGTTTAAATAAATATTATAAAAGTACGAAGGAGGTGGAAAATAAGAAAGGGTGGGAGGGTTTTGAATAGAATTCACCTAGGCAAGCAAGGGAGAGACAAAGGTATAAAAAGCTTCTTTTGTATACAAAGACTAGGATTGTTCTCTCGAATTCCCATAGCTTCGGCTAGGTGTAAAAGAGCGTTCCCTGTTGAAACAATTGCATAGTCTATTGAATATTAATTCCTTCCTCTTGGTATGTAGGGAGATAATGTCACTTACTATTAAGCGATTATTTCCCGTACTCCGCTTCTGACACAGAGTTACAGGCTTGGAAAATGGAACTTCTGTGCATCACTGCAACCGTTAAGAAACATCTGTTCAGATTAGTAACACTGGTGCCACCATCACACTTTAACACCGCTCATTTAATTTCTGTGTTGCCTCCAATGTAAACAGCTACCTCAACTCCTCAGATACCACAGATTCTAAGTTGACACGTATTTCAGAGGTTCGGTATAACTAGTAGGCACGTTCCGGCTTTTACCGTTGTATGCAGCCAGCTAATCACTTTGCTGGAACGACTTCAGGCTCGTTTATCCTTTCGCTTCGACTAGAAGTAACGCTCGTGTCTGTTGTACCGAAATCTTTCCTGCTGGACTTGATCTTTGACAACACTACCTTCTGATTCTTTAGCTTGGCCCAACTAACCTGGTTACCAGGTTTCTTTTAACACCACCGTAGCTAGTGAGGTAAGAATATGGCACCTAATGCCTCTCAAAGGTGTGCTGATTAATGATTACGTTAACAGATAACAGTGAGACACAATCTTACCACAACGAAGCAACTTTACCATTGTCCTGTGAAAACCCTATCGTTTGTAGTAGTATTCAATCACCGTAGGCAAACAAGTTGAACACTCAACACGAAATGGCTGAGGTTAAATTGAATCGACGAATTTCTTCAGTTTACTACACTGTAACGTCAGGTTGAAGCCATTTAGATAATTCTTTAAATTAAGGAGGCTTCTCCTTCGGGCCAAATGCGTCCGCCCTGAGAACATAGGTCTTGCTAACATGGAGTTACGAGAAGTGCAAACCAGAAAACCGGGTACCTCCATCAAACCACCAGTGCAGCTGCAGCTTCTCTTTCAGTTCTGTCCTTTAATGGTCATTTAAAACTGATTCTTATCTTTCTTTTTAATTCATCAATAATTATCATCTGCGTATTAATAAAAACGAGACAAGTAGTTTAATGAAGACTGTCTTCTCGGCTAATACATTTTCCTTGCTTGTAAAATAGCGTAAAAGAGGGATGAATCATAATAAGAATAGTTGCTGGTAGTAATCAGTACGTGTGAGAAGTTGAATAAAGGTGGTGGTAATGAGGTTTCGCAAAGAGACAGATGAATTTCAGGCTACCTAAGTGTTTGAGAGGATATATGAGTCATAAAGGACCAGAGAAACACAATGGAGTGAGTAAAGCAGTTAAGTTGTTCACTAAAAGATACTCTTCACCAAACTTCTTGTTTTGTTTTTATCTTCCTGCCGTTGATCTTAAATGCGAGGTCAGGAATAGTGTCTTCTCTCCTTTGTTATTCAGTAATAGGTTAAAAGGCTTGCGGAAACTTTCACTAATATCCGTATCAAGTTTTCTGATTTTTTATTGTGGTACTCATACCAATATTACCCATTATATTAGGAAGAATTTTTAGGAAATGTAGACTTGTATACGACTTGAACCAAATGCATAGAATATTCCATATGCTAGATATTTGTGTTTTAAATGGAGTCAGAATGTATTAGCTACTGCCGAGACCTCAGCATCCGGTATTGTTTTAGTTCACTCGTTTAAGTGGCTTCTTGTCTGCTGTGGTGGGTGTGATGTTGAATCTCTCCAATTATTTTTAAATAATTCATTATCCTATCCTGGTTTTCTTCCTATTATCAGAACCACTAATATTTTCTTTCTGTTCTCATCCTTTTTTCTTTCGCGTATGTGCTTCAACCGGCCTACATATCCTAAATTTAATCCTCTTGCGCTTCCTTCCATTTAATTTGTCTGTTCATTCCCCTGATTTCATTTCAACTTGCTTACTACTTGTTTCGCTGGAGTATCTGACAACCTAACTGGACATTTGCTAGGCGAAATGAAACTTATGAGTCCAAGAGACTACAATACACATTTCACTCATTTCCGGTCAAATAACTTTTTCCAGAACATCTGTAAAGTTTTTAAAAACGTGTTTAACATTCCGTTCAAAATTCGATGAAGGGAAAAGCAGTTTGATATCCCTTCGAATTCACACTGGTGGCGTGACAAAACTGGGCAACTGTTTCACTGTGTGATACATCTAATAAACAAACTAATATGGAATTACTTACTACCACAATGCCCAAGTTTTACACATATATTAAAGGTCGAAAATGTGAAGAAGCTGAGTAGGTGTGTAATTACTTTTTCAAGAGAATAGGCAAAACAGTGACAACTCACTTTCTGTTTGCGACTCACATGATTGAATTTGCTCATTTTCCCAGAATTTACCCACCTGCTCCCCGACTAGGTCCCCTTCAAAACATACTAATTTAATTTATTCCTCTGAGGCAGTCCAGAGGTTAGAACGAACTGGAACCGGCAAAGTTAAGCTATTATGATTAAAACTACCGCACCGTGAGTGACCAACCAGAATCCAGATGCAGTGATGTCACATGATCGCTGAAAAATGCACTAAAAACGTTGCGAACATGATATAAAATACTATATAGTCTCCGCTTATGTTTTGTAAGAATTTCTCCCAGTCACTACAGATATGATCTATGGGGAAATCATACCATGCGCTATAGATGCATTCATCCGAGTGTTTGTAGGTCATGGTACTTTGAGGTGTTTTGATTTTTCTGATACTTCTCTTTGACCAACTCCTAACTCTAACCATAATCCTAACTCCTAATATCAGTACAAAGTTTGAGCATTGTGGATTAGACCAAATAAAGTATAATTATATTTCAATAGTTTACACACAATGTGTAAACTATTGAAATATAACCTAACTCCTAACCTCAAATTTAATCCTAGTCCTAACCTTGACCTTAAACCCTAATCTAAAAGACCCCAACCCTGCCTAACAGCATATATTAACAGAAGAAATACTTAAAGAATAAAAGTAATACTGCATCTGTCTTTTCCAGTTCCAGAAAGGCAGGCATAATTTTATTTGGAATGACCTGTATCTGATTGGTTCTTGAAGACCAAATCTTGAAAGGCCTCGGCCTTAGTTATGGTACTTTAACTTCACCCTGGATCCCACTGGAAGCCTAGAGACGCACTGAAATAGCAAGACTGAGACGCCAAAAAGTCATAGGATTTATTCAAGACAAGATCATCTGGGAACATTGTGTATTGAAACGAGCTTGGTTCAAATGGCGGCGATACGACCAGTGGTTTTTATCCGCCCAATATGTCTCCCGAAGACAAAACATTATTTGTAGGCGTCCTTTTTGGGAGTTGAGTTTTAGTCCTTTATGGATGAGACAGGTGGAGTATCCGAAAGTGTTTCCGGGGGATCCACCTGTACGTTGTTTCCTACCCCCGTTCTGGATGAAAATGATGTATCCTGGCCCAAAAAATCCTCCTGACCATGTTGTTTTCAAAGTTCATCCACAGTAAGCAGCAAATAGTTCATAATCCCAGGATGACTGGGAATGATGTTCGACAGTATTTGGAGAAAATATACAAAGTTCCGGTTGCAGATGTACGAGTGAAGATGGTTTATCACGACTGTAACTAACAATTCTTATTATATTATCCTCTTATTTCAGTGGAGCCAATCGATACGCATCCAAAGGAGCGTATGCAACGTTCAATAGATTCCACAGTTTTCCCTCCTAAGCCTGAGCGTTATGAAAAGGTTGCGTACGTACGACTAGTAAGTTCTTTGAAGATAACTCAAGCTTTTTATCTACCGACGACATGATACAGAAGATAATTTGTATAAAATCAGTTTAACTTACCTTCATTATGGTGTTTGGCAGTTAACTGTGAAGAGTACGAAATTTATCCACTGCTGTTATGTATGTAGTTTCTTAGTCTATAATTGTGGTAATTTAGATTAGTAAAAAATAATCGTGGTGTACCTGAGCAAAGTTCACCACTAGTCTATTCCCAGTTGCTGTGCAGTTATTAAAATATTATGAAGTCAATGCATACCTTTGGCTTATAACTTTCAAAGTTTCCACTTGAATTCTAAGTACAGTAAGTGTGTTGAAGACTTAGTGTAAACTGTACTGCAGAGATATGAGTAAAATTTTTTAATAGCGTTCTTCACTTTTACTTTGAGTTATCTACCGTGTTAAGTATAACTTTTTGATTAATCTACAGTATTCAGTTGGCTTCCCACCTTTAGATGTGTACACATTATTCAGTTTAGGAACTTCCGGTCGAAAGGAACATTTCGTACAATTTTTCTCTTGTATCCTAAATGCAATGAATAATGGATTCTGTCATTATCGTGATGACAGCTTGAGGTATGATTTCACAGATTGCATCTAAAGATGTAATTTTATTTTAAAGCTAATTGACTTGTTCGAAAAGATACAACAGTTCATGGCTAGTCTTATTTAAGGTTATCATACCTATTTATTAAAAAAGTTTACAAGTGTATGTAAAATCACTGCATTATTTGTCTGCTACATTAGAATTAAATTTAGACTAAACAAGATAGGTAAAAAGAGCTTGTAAGAAGCAGAGTGAGTTGCATCCATCGTATTTTCACAGTAGCCAAGGAATTTTCAGTCATTGTATTTCCTAACATCGAAGCTGTGTTTAATTTCCCTGGGTAGAATTATTTCCTGATATTCTCCGTCTTAAAGGTGTCCTTCTGGAGATTTCATAATATTGCCTGATGTTTACAGAAAAAGTATACCCTACTAACAAATTTCGCTATCAAAGGAGCGTTTAATTGTATAAGGTTGCCTAATATCCCTCAGCCTCTCAAACACACCTGGTGATACTTCAAAGATACCTCTGAAGTAGGTGCATAATGTTAGTGTCAACACACTACTTAAAAATCGCCAATTACGATATCTGTTTATTTCATGATGTCATAAGGATAACTGTTATTTTATTTCAATTTTCGTTTTGCAGAATGAAAAGAAAGGAAAAGAAAGAAAGAAAATGTTGTACCTATAAATGATATGAGTTGGAAAGACGAGATCCAGTTGTTCTACTGACTATTTAATGAATTATAGGTGTCACGCCTAATGCTTTTTTTTATCGCACAGAACACGAGCCAAGTAGGGTATGGTTTAGTTTTTGCAATTGCTATTGCGAGCATATAGTTTTCTATATAGGCTTCTGGTCCTGCTTGATAAGATACAAGGGGAGAGTTATGAATGAAGAGGGTGGTGTGAGCTAGATAGAATGGATTCAGCCCATTTTTCACATGAGTCCAAGTGCCTGTCAACTAGAATATTAACAAGCTGATTAAGTGGCACATCGCTTACCCTGCTGACAACCTTTAACACCCTACGTAATAAGATATAGTCCTTCTTCAATAGCCCTGGAATAACTAAGGGGGAACAATAGAGAATAATGGCAGGATGCAAGAGTTAACGAATCGTAAGGGTAAGGGTTGGGTTATTCTAGAATGTCTTAACTTCTTGATGTAGAAGGTAAGACGGAATATTTTCTTAGAAATCATCGAGATATGAGAGGACCAGGAAAGATCAGCAGATAGAATGACGCCAAGATATTTAATTTCCGACTTGGTCTCTTATTTCAGTGCCATCTATATTGCACACCTCGTGAGTGCTAACCAGTTTGTTTAGGTCAGATTTATACCTAAAGGTGAAATTGACCGTTGGACATTTAGAGGAATTTAAGGTAAGGTCGTTTTCCTTGGACCACTGGCTGATTTCTGATAAATAGCCATTTAGTTTGGAGTATTCACTTTGACACTTGACAGGCAAAGATACAGTCAGATCGTCAGCATATTTAACAAAATTAGTGTCATTTGAAGATGGTAAGTCATGTAGAAAGAAAGAAAAGAGAAGTGGGGAGAGTACAGCACCTTAGGGGACAACAGCTTCAGTGAACACAGCAGAGGAGGATTTACCTTTGTATACAGTGTACTGCATTCTGTTTGAGAAATAGGAATGCAACCAGTTTGTAACCCAGGACTCAGTTTGTGTCATCGAGAGCCTGTTTAGCAAGAGACATCTAGGTACAGAGTCAAAAGCAGAAGTGAAGTCGAGAAATGTGCAACGAACGTATTTGGCACCTTTATTTGATGATGAAACGATACTGTTGTGTAAGACCGGCTGCGGCATCTAAAGAGCTCCTACCCTGTCTATATGCGAATTGTCTGGGGTCTTCAAAACTTTTAAGGGAGGGTTCTGGTTTAAGAAGTATTAGTTTCTCCATCAGCTTTAGAACCGGGATGTAATGGCAATGGGTCTGAATTTTATATTCTTGCTATTTCCAGGTTTAGGGACGGGGACTATTTTAATGTCTTTCCATGCAACAGGTACAATGTTTTTGGAAAAATAAACGTGTAGGATGTTACTAAGTGGAGAGCATAAAGCATCTGCACATTGTTTCAGAACATAAGCAGGTACACCATCAGGGCCAAGGCTACGTGAGGGCTTAAGCGTCTTAAGACATTTTAGAACATCAAGAGTATTAAAGTCATGAAAGTTATCAACTGCGTGATTTGTAACACTAGAAGTAATTATAGTAGAAGGAGAGCGTATAAAAGACTGATTAAGAGCGTTAACATCATAAGAGGGAAAAACATTGCATCGCTTACCATTGCCAGTAATTTCGTTGAAAAGTTTCCACATGTTGGTAGGAGATTTGCATGATAGAAGTGTATGATTATACATAGCATTGAGATTTTTGATTTCAGATTTGATTAGAGCATTAATCTTTTTAAGTCCTAACTTATCTTTGGATTTATATAACGTTTCTTTTTGCCTGCGTAGTTGTTTGAGACGAGGAGACGAAAAGCGGTCGAAGCTTTTGAATAGTGTCGGTTTAGGACCGCAAATATCGAGGTAGAACTTAAGATAGTCCGTTATATCGGCGATTGTGTCATCGAATGTACTTTCATTGTATAAATCCCAGTTAGTATTTTTAACATGCACCTGAGATTGAGTAAGTTGTCGGATGTGTAGCATCTTTCCATATTAGTTTGTTTATTATCACACAGTGAAACAGTATTATTTACTGGATGACGTTTCGAACAAAATTTATTGTTCATAATCATATCGATTGTAATCACACGACTTTGAAACTTGAGTTTTCTTTGTTTTCTCCTATTTGTCGTGAGGGTAGTAGGATTTTCCAGATGTCTGGGTGAAATAGGTGTTGAAGCATTCCTATTACACGTATTTGCAGTTGATTCGATAAACAAAGCTTCTGTTATCAATCTCTCCCTCCCCCCTGCTACATTAGATTAGATTTTAAAACTGTCATCTTATGCCATCCTATTGTATGGTTGTGTGTAATTGCATGTAGTGAGTGGTATAGCTGAACCGTTCTCTAGATTTCTTGTCTTATTCGGATCAACCAATCTAGATTTTGCTGCTAGGTTTTTATGCTCCGCTAGTCTGACTACCCCTGTTCTACTACTTTGACCTGACAATCATTGCAGGGTATTAGATAAACCAAATCGTTTTGTTTTATTGGATCCACAGGACTGATCCTTTAACCAACAAAACTTGTTTCTAATTGAGTTTGTGGGTTTGAATGCCAGCCACTTATATTCCTGCCTTGTTAAGAATTCTGCTTAAGGTTTCCGAGGTTCCTTCCTTGTATGGAATTACTACCGACGATACCAACAATAAGGAATCTAAATCATCAGTATTAATTCCAAACAAGGAAGGAGGCCTATATAAAAAACTAAATGCTCGCACTAGCAAGTGCAAAAACTAAACCATACCCTACTTGGCTCGTGTTCTGTGCGATAAAAGAAGCATTAGGCATGACACCTATAATTCATTAAATAGTCAGTAGAACAACTGGATCTCGTCTTTCCAACTCATATCATTCATAAGTACAACGTTTTCTTTTTTTTGTAATGAGCTGTTTTGTTTCTCTCTTCCTTACCAACTCTACTTAAAACATTCTTCGTTCTTTCACACTCTGTATATCTCGACCATTTTGTTACGGCTTACGCCAGTAAATATGCGTGTATCTACTTTTCTAACACCTTCAAACATTCTGTTCACTTTTGGCTTTGTTACCGATATGCTAATATGTTGTTGTCAGAATTAACCGAGACTACCCATAATCTATGTAGAATTTTATTTATTGTTAATGTACAAACTGAATGCAATACTGTAGTGAAATGCTGAGAATTCCATTCTGTATCACAAGTACTGTTTTGGAATAAAGCAAATTATTATTATTATTATTAATATACTTTCCACTTAACCTTACAATATCTTATCACCTACTTTTTTTTCTTAACAAGGCTCCAGGTGAAGTATTCGCTTTTCCAGACATATTTAAAGATAAACGCCCATCAGATGTTATGGAAACTTTCGATGAGAATGCTTCTACACCTAAGGATGAATCAAAGGATGTTATCCTATCAACTGACAACCAAGTTAAACCAGAAACTGAGAAATTTCAGCGTGTTAAAGGTTATAGCAAATGGTTTAAATTTTAGTTGTTTGTATGCATTTTGACCAATAAAAATTTCCCCACACTTGTGTTGTTTTTTATTTTTATTTCGTTATATGTTTAACTATGTATGATAAACTGAGCAATATTGAGGTTAGGCGTCCAGTGCTGGTAAGAAGGGAAAATCAATCGATGAGGTTGTGAAGCTACATCAATTGGGATAGCTAGGATATGTGATACGCATGTAAAGTCATCGCTTTCCTCAATGGGTGGTGTTAACTGACACAGGATGGATCAGGTTGGTAAAGGGATACTTACTTTACTTTACTTCGACTATCTCCTACGGGAGGATGAGCCGGCTTCATGAACATCTCGAATCAAGACAGTTCATGAAGTTTCATGGGAATTTGGTACGAGTGATGTCCCCAGAATCACTCGGCCTTTTGTTTGAGAGTGCAGCTCTAGCCTTTACACAACCGAGTGTGACCTACAAGGCAGTAGGAGTGGAGTAGAGAGTCCATTATCCATTGGCATCCGGTGACCGGAGTTCGGTTCATACGCCTTTTTGAATGGGGCTAGACATCCAGGACATCCAACAAGCCCTTTGTCCATACGTCTACCGGTGAGCTCCAGTGAGCTTCATACGCCAGTGGTTGGAGGTTTGGAATCAGGGTCTAGCCATCTTCCCTAGACTGTCATCCAATGGACAGTCAACCCGGTGAAGAGCGCCGGGCATCCGCTTTCGCCCTCTCACCTTGGTGAAAAACACCTCCGCCACGTGAAGGCAGTGAGTAGGACTTCCTCAGGAGAGGCTATGTAAGACGCCCGGTCATATGGGAGCATTTCAAGAGGTGCACGGAGGGGTGGCCAACCCGCAGCGCAAGGCACCCACCCTCGACCATCCTGAGGCTTTGGAGGTAAAGGGATAGTGGTGGTTAGACCAAACCATGGCTTCATCAGTCAATGAAATCCATGACAGTTAGTTCAGGCCAACCATGTGGAGAGGTGTATACTGGCCACCTGGTTGTGTCCTCAAGGTGGTAAAAACCAGAGGTTGGAGACACTTGGTTCTATCATTATTATTACTACTATTTTCCTTTCACACTTAAGTTTATTATCTCTCTTTTGTACCTGTTTACTTTCTTCTTCTTCTTTGTCTGGTGCATGGAGAGTGGCAGCTCTGTCTGTTTTCGTTATAGAACTATGCACCGATGTGCAGCAGAGTTCAAGTTGCCACACTTCACGTAGCACACAAAGCAATTGAAGAAAGTAGAAATGAATAATAGAGACAGTAGACAGGGATATGAGACAAAAGGAATGGTAATAATGAAGAGCAAAACAGTTCCATTGGAAATCATAAGTCATAAGGAGTGGATGCAACTGCACCAGCCATTGAGAACGATTTTGAGCCATGTCACCAATTGTTTCCAGCCATTCGTTTTTACCGTCCCGAGGACCCCAATCAGTCAGGAAGTCTACACCTTCCTACGTGGCTTAGACTAACTTGTAGATTTCATTGACTGGTGCCATGTTTTCGTTTGACCGCCGCTAGCTCTTTTCCAGTCTAACCCTAACATTGCTAACATTGCCCACTGTCGAGGAAGGCGATGACTAGGCATACGTAACACATGTCCTAACCATCTCAGTCGATGTAATTTCACAATCTCGTCGACTGAACAATATAGTTTCATTGGAAACAGCAGCTCGAACTGCTGCATTTCTGTGCAAAGTGCTATTTTGAAACCAGTCAATCACCAGATGCAAAATCCAACTCACCGAATTCGGCTATGGGATTGGGTGATAGTGGAACTGGAAATATCAGTTTAGAACAGTGTGTTCTATCACAATTTATTGGTCATAATCAAACTAATGACACAAATTTCAAATTTAGTTTATGTGATTTTCTTTCACCGTTATCGGTGCTGCGTCATACCTTTGTTAAGTGTTCGGTTTAGATTGAATAAACAAAGATTCAGTGATTAACCTCTCCTGTGATCTAACTATATTATCCCCTTGCTGAACTGTGGTACTGTTCCACCCCATTTTATGATTGTATGTAAGTGTATAAATTACGATTGCAGAGTTTTTCTCTAAGGTAGTCATCCTTTTGGGGTCTCTTATGCTACACTTAACTAAATTCTTCTGTCCCAACAACCTAGGTAACCCTGATCTACTGAATTTTCGTATGCAGCTGATCTCACAGTAATTGCAAGGTATCTTATAGAAAGTAAGACACTTTACCCAATCGGGTCAATAAGGTTCTTTAACTTATTAAGCTTGTTCTTGATTGAGTTGGTAGGCCCGAATACCAGCCGAATTCCCGTCTTATGACAAATCCCAAGTAGGGTTTCATGTGTTCCTTCCTCATATCACAACAGTGTCAATGCTTGAAATTCCTTCTGATATACGTTGTGATGAATAGTCTCACTACACGTTTTCCTTTTTATCAGTTTTTCTGAATTTCTTGATGAATTCTGTGGATTCATTATTCTACAATGAAGTTACTTCTTACAGTTACTCCCCTTTGTGAATTTGAATAAAGTAAGAACAACAGTTTGTGTGGAATGAGATGATATCGTCATTTATTTCGCTGGCTTCTCATCAGCTACTTACAGCTTAAAGATATTAAAATTGTTTCTGTACATAAACATACATAATATCTTGAGGCTGTATGCAGATGATGAGCAGTCAACGAAATAAATGACGGTTCTATCTTGTTGTTCTTGCTTCACTCCCTTATTTAGACTTTCGTATGTGATTAGAAATTAGCTGCGCTATGTCGAATCATACTTATTTTGAGATGGATGATTATACTACTCACTTAGGTGGTTTGAAGTAGTTAGGCCGAAATTCGAATCTGTAATCTGTTGGTCAGAAGTCCACCGCTTGAGCCAATAAGCTTCTGCATGTTCTATTCAGAGTTCTCTCTGTTGCTTAGGTGTTTAAATAAGCCTACATTTACCGATAAGGGGAAAGATGATCTAATGTCTAGATATTTAGTAGAAACTGGAAACTGAAGAGATTAGGTGTGATACACAAATAAAACCGTAGAATGATTTGCTCAATAAGTTATGTTCTGTTAGTAAGTCTAGGGTCAGCAGTCAGATTTTTAACAAAGCAAAAATAACAAATGTTGCAGGGTAATATGAGTTCATTATGCATTATTTATCAGTTTCTTCCCAGCTGGTTTCTTGCTTTGTTTAAGTTTACTAATGTAAAGAATTGTTCTTTTCTAACTGCCAGTATCTTAATAATGAGTATATTAATATAAAGATATTAGTTACAACAAAACTAACCACATTTTTCAGCATTTTAATTAAATATCTAAGATTTTCACTTTGCAAAAATTAGTTAATCGAGTTTCAATAACTCACTGGACATAAATATTGACGCCATACGTTTAGACAACTCGTATGTCGTAGCAGATATCTATTTCACAATAGTTATCGAAACATTCCAATTTACTTAAAAGATACGGTGAAGATTGGTGAGTGACGCTTCCCCTATGATGAAAATAGAGCTTACCTCTGACTGGTTTCAACATTGAACTTTGCACAGAAGTGCAACAGTTTGAGTTGCCATTCTCCATGTGGAACACAAAAATGGACAATAGAAAGGAGAAAAGAGATTCAAACGTACAATAATAAGCTGAAATGTGAGGGAAAAGGAGTAGTAACATGGAAAAACAAATAGAGTTTTATTGGATATGATAAGTCACATAGAGTGAATGCATCTGCCCCAGCCATATCACCAATTGTCTCCAGCCTTCATTGGTTTTTATCATCCTGAGGACGCCACCCAGGAAGCCAGTCTACACCTCCCGACGTGGCTTGCTTAAACTAATTGTTGTGGATTTCATTGACTGATGAAGCCGTGTTTTCGTTTGATCACCACCACCACCACCAATAGCTCTTTTCCAACCTGATCCTATGTCAGCTAGCGTCGCCCATCGAGCAAAATGGTGACTAGGCATGCGTAGCACATGTCCTAACCGTCTCAATCGATGCAACTGCTTCACAACCTCATCGATTGATTTCCCCTCATTACCTAGTACTTGACGCCTAACCGCAATATTACTCACCCTGTTATGTCACGTAAGATGGGCGATAGATTGCAGACATCTATGATCAAATACAGCTAGGCTTTTCATGTGTTTCATTCTCAATGGCCATGTCTTAGTCATAAAGGAGGACGGAGCAAACTGCTAAGCATTACACACACCCTTTGGTCGGTAGCTGGATATCACGTCTACTCCAGAGATGGCGTATGCCAAACGATACTATGCCTCCGTGCTGAGATTTCGTCAGCGATCAACGAGCTGACGTTGGCCGATGCAACTTGCCAAATAAGTGAAGTGGTCAACATGCTCAGTCACCACTTCACTCCCTATCTTTAAGCTAGAAGTCATTGTAGTCCAGTCCAGTCATGTAGCCATCATCTTAAATTTGACGGGAGCGAATCGCATGCCAAACATTTGCAGACTGCTGCTCCTCAAGGTGTTCAGAAGACTGCATTTTGTCAGCGTCTTCACCTAAAAGAACTGCATATTCTAAGTCAGCGAGATAATAACCTGTTAACAAATCAATCGCTAAGTCACTGAAGTCAGTTAGAGTTAAGTCCATTAGTACATGTATAATAATTAAACGGAAATTGGGACAATGGGCATCCTTGACGGTCACCACTTCAGATGACAACTCTCTGTAGGCTTTCACCTGACTAGCTGCGCGAGTTCGAGTAGAGTGGGTGCCTTGATCAGTGCAATGTATTTTCTCGGCATTCCCTCTACAGCCAAACAGCGCCATAGTACCTCTTGATCAACAGAATCGAATGCCGCCTTTAGGTCAAGAAATATAACGATTGTTGGATGCCGGTAAGTATGCCTATGTTCCAGAATCTGTCGAAGGGTGAAGAATTGATCAATACACCCTCTTCCTGGTCTAAAGCCTCTCTAGTTCTCTCTTGTTTGCGCCTCCCGAGCATCAGTTAGTCTACGCATTATTATTGAGCCTAGAACTTTAGGTACCAAATTAGTCAAGCTAATTCCCCTGTGATTATCACAAGAAGACTTGTCTCCCCTCTAGTACACTGGGATAATCAACGACTAGCACCAAACCGACGGGACTTCCGCTGATTTCCAGACGCTGCCAAATACCTTAGTTAACGCAGACAGTAGACTGTCTCCACCGTTCTTACACACCTGTGGGGTCATTCGATCAGGTCTCGCAGCTTTGCCTCGTTTCAGACTAGTGACTGCTTTTGTAACTTCAGTTAGGGACGGGGCACCCGGTGCTTATATCCCATCGGGGGATACTTTGGATGCTGGGTAGGTTGAGCGTGGCTGAAGGCCAGTTAAGTTGTTCCTCAAAGTGTTCTTTCCAGCGCTCCAGACGTCTATCCTGGGAGCTAATTATGGTGGCATTTTTCTCCGAGATTGTTTCGCTTATCATTTTGCCTTTTGCCGCCTGTTTCCCTGATAAGCCTGAATAGTTGTCTGGTGTTGCCGATCGCCAATGCCTTTTCCATCTCTTTCGCTTTTGTCGCCCACCACTGTTCACGATCGTTGAGCAAACTTCTTGTTAGTTTTCGTTTGAGTAGCTTTCACTCATTATAATCGGAGCTCGCCGGAATCGGTCTTCTTGCGTCAATCAGTTCGGATGAGGCGGTAGAGATCCAATGGCTCTTACTAACTTTTGGTTTTAGGCTATTAACAGCCTTAACAGCTCTGTCTACAGTTAACTGTATGTTGTGGCAGGCTTCCTCAGGATTCTTTGCTGTCAATCTCAGATACGCCTTTAGCTATATCTTCCTTAAATAGGGACTCATTGTCTTGATCTCTAGTTGGGAGCATAACTGCTTAGCTGCCAAGAGTTTTTTGTCCGCTTAATCGTAATCATAAACGTGCCTGAACCAGTGCGTGATCAGAGTCTACTCACGTGTTCCAGAAGGAGCGGCAGTCTTCTGCTGACCCTTGCCATCGATAGCCTATTGCTATGTGGTCGTTTTGGCCGTAACGCTGATTTGGTGATACAGATATCTCTAGTTACTTAACGCTTATAAACTCTATCGCAGAGGGGATCATACTTATTTTTGATTTAGGAAACAAACAAGGAGAATAAGATGTGTTAGATGAATAGAGGTAATCGACATTAAGTCATGGACCTAAATCTCACGCTTGTGAGCACTCATCATCAGCGCGTACCTGCAGCTTTAAAAGATCTCATATCCTCTCTGGCGTTGGGACTCGCACCACCCATCGTTGTAGCCAGAAACTTTACCATTGAACTATTCAAACTTACAATCGATCTGTAAGACTGTAACTGACTAAACGCGTGACAGGGTTCACCCCATGATGACCGATCTATTACACTCCTACAGGAAGTCAGTTGTGAGCTCGAATAGCTAAGTGTTAACGTCTGTCACTGGGTGACACGGGTTCAAATATTAGAGGGGACATTAATTCCTTTAAGGTTGCTGACTTGTGTCAACAAGCACGTCTGTGACTTCCTGCCGATCACCTCCAACATAAATTCAGAGTGCACCTCTGTGGCGAGTCACTTAGCTTAGTGTGACCACACTGCAAAGTCGACTGGTGGAATTCAGTCAGCACCAACAGAAACGACTAGACACACACGACATTAGTTACTCCCTAGTGAATGTTATCAGTAAGACAGGCTTAGTTAACTTCCTAAGCATCTGAGCAAGAATTTAGGCAGCATATCAGAATCTATATTATACAGCAGTGGTCCTATTCGTGTTTTTATGGTCCCATAAGGTCGGTTATGGGAATATTTAGTGACTAATGATAGTTTACCGCGAGTTGAAAGACTATGAAACTTGTAGAACAGTGTTATTCTATCCATTAACTATATGATAACTTACTCGCTCCGAAGCATGACACTTTTGTGGGGTGTTTGTGACTAAAGCTGACTCTAACTTGGCTGTAGATAAGCTAGACATATGGTTCCTCGGTTTATCCCAACATAAAACTGAATGTTATTTACAGTTATTCCACCTACCTGACGTCTGGAAACAACAGTAATGTGAATCGGTCAAGTTTCTTGTCACATCAGTCAGTCAAATTTAGCTTCAGTCTGTATAAACTGTTGTGTGTTGAAATTTCATTAGGAGAACGAACGCGAGGTGTATAACAATTTCTTTTAACTTGATTTTCCAATTTAGTCAATAATTGCTTTTGCTAAATGACTGAAATGAAATGAAATAACTGTCCAACAACTAGTGACTTTTTAAATTTTCTCCAACTGATTTTGGTTTTCTTGACATAAACTAGTTTAAGACTGATCAATCCTTCACAAATTTTCCAAAAAAACAATCACAATATAGTAACTGTTAACTCTTAATTTGTTACTACTCTTCAGCAGTGTTAATGAACGACCACAGAATTCAAGACAGTGAGGCTTTGCAGCGAATGGATTCTGACTCTGTTCTGAGACGTTGTCATTGAAAGTCATGAAAAGGCTAGCTGTTTTTGATCATAGATGTCTGCGTTCTGTCTCCCATCATAAGTGGTATAACAGGGTGAGTAATATTGCGGTTAGGTGTCGAGTGCTAGGTAATGAGGGGAAATCAATCGATGAGGTTGTGAAGCAGTTGCATCGATTGAGATGGCTAGGACAGGTGATACGCATTCCTAGTTGTCGCCCTCCACAATGGGCAATGTTAGCTGATATAGGATGGATCAGGTTGGAAAAGAGCTAGTGGTGGTTGTGGTCAAACGAATACATGGCTTCGTCAGTCAATGAAATCCATGACAGTTGGTTAGTTTGAACTAGCCACATCGAGAGGTGTAGACTAGCTTCCTGGTTGGCGTCCTCGGGATGATAAAAACCAATGAAGGCTGGAGGCAATTGGTGATATGGCTGAAGATCGTTCTGAATGGCTGGGGCAGATGCATTCACTCTTTGTGATTTGTCATATCCAATAAAGCTGTATTGTTTTTCCATGTTACTATTCCTATTCCCTTACATTTCGGCATATTATCATCCTTTTGAATCTTTGTTTCTGTCACTTGTCTTCCTCTATGCAAGGTTCTATGTTGAAACCAGTTAGTCAGTCAAGTTATAATCTAGTAGTCTGTAATTTTTCAACTTCTTCCACTTTGGCAGGTGTTTATTTGAACTCTGGTATGCGGAACATATTTCTCGTATATCAGAATTGGACCCACATTTATTGTATATATGATACCGATAAATTGACCAAGCTGTGGGGCAGGTGAGACGGGACTCAAACCTGGAAGCGATTGGATGTAAACCATCTCCTTCGAAACCGACGTGTTCGACTCGTACATTAATTTAGACGTGATCACCATGCTCTAGATAAACTGTTTCATATTTAAAAATGATTTTGAATGTATATATATATATATATATATACGTATTGTTCCCTTGGGTTCCTAGTGGAACATAGCGCTTCAACTACACGTCTCCACTTGCTTCTGTCTTCTGCCCTACTTTCCACCTGCATCCATGTTAGTCCATACTGTTTCAACTCCTCTTCACACGATCTCCTCCATGTCACCCTTGGACGTCCCACCCGTCGCTTCCCTTTCGGGTTCCACTCGAGCGTTGGCCTGACGCGCGATGTCACCCAGCGGCCTCCTCAGCGAGTGTCCAATCCATCTCCACTTTCTCCTGCATATTTGTTGAGCGATTGGTTCTTGTTTTGTTTGTTCCCATAGTTTCTTGTTGGTGATCCTTTCCGACCATCTGATCTTGAGTATAGAGCGAAGACAGCTGTTGATAAAGGTCTGCAACAGGCTGTTGGAGATATTCTTTGTGACCCGCCAAGTTTCTGATCCGTATAGAAGAACTGACTGACTTGACGTTTGTATTGAAAATCCGAATTTTGTTGTTGATGCTGAGTGACGAAGATTTCCAGATTGGTTTCAGGTTGGTGAATGTGTTTCTCGCCTTCTCGATTCTCTATTTGACATCCTCGTCCGTCCGTTTCTCCTGTAGTTGAGACAATGCTCCCTAGATAAGTGAATGAAGTGACCTCTTTCAAATCCCTCCCGTTGATGGTGATTGGTGCTGGATGTTGCTGTTGTTGTTGTTGTTGTTGGTTGGTTATTTTCATAACCTCCGTCTTGTCTATGTTCACCTGGAATCCTGTCTTTGCTGCTTCTTTGACCAGTTTGGCGGTTTTCGCTTGTAAGTCTTCGATTTTGTGTGACATCAAACATAAATCATCCGCGAAATCCAGGTCTTCTAGGTTCTTCATGTCGGTCAAGGATATCGTTTCCCACCGTCTGACGCATAATCCAGTCCACCACAATTAGGAATATCATTGGTGATAATAAGCGCCCTTGTCTGACTCCTGTGTTTACTGCAAACGCCTCGCTGAATTTTCCGTTGTGGATCGCCTGACATGTGCCGTTGTCGTACAACTGTTGAATAAGGTTGATGAATATTTGGGGTACGCCGTAGTACTCGAGTAGTTCCCAAATTACTTCGCGGTCAACGCTGTCGAAGGCCTCCTCAAAGTCTATAAAGTTGAGGTAGAGGTTTAATTGTCATTCCATGCTTTGTTCGATGATGATGCGTAGAGTTGCAATTTGGTCAGAACATGATTTGCCTTTCCTGAATTTAGCTTGTTCTGGTCGGAATTCTGCATACAGTGCGTTCTTTATTCTCTCCAGGATGATGCGAGGTTATTTTAAATATAAGTGAAAAATTAATTGATTAATTACTAGCGTAAACTGTTATTTTTAGATACATTTTTTATGGGAAATTATAAGGTTACTTGGAATTTAGTATCATTACCAAAGTAGACTATTTAACAACGTGCGACAGTTTATATTTTTATACAATTAAAATTTAATTGCTTCTACATAGAAAACACTTAGTGCACACGTATAATATTCTGCTTAATAATGCGTTCATGAAATGAAAAAAAATCAATAAAAATGTGAATATAATAATATATATGTATATTTAATTGCCTACGGATCTCTTATACTTTATCAACCAACAGTGTACTGATATTATATGTGATTTTCAATTATGCGAAGTGTTCATGTGTTATTTTCTTTCACGTATTTTCACTCTTTTTGAAACAAGAAATAGAGACTGCAACTAATAATTTTTTTCTTTCAAAAACACAGAAACTTTTCTATAACTTTTGAAAGAAGCGTTATATTTTGATTCGACACTAGTAACTAGTGTGATGTGTCTAGTCCTTCCTTTCTTTGGTGCTGACTGAATTCTGTCAGTCAGGTTTGCAATGTGGTCACCATTCTAGCTAGCTCGCTATCATGGTGTACATTGATTTGATGATATCAGCTAGTCGAAGAAGCAGCAAAGACAGGATTCCAGGTGAACATAGACAAGACGGAGGTTATGAAAATAACCAACCAACAACAACAACAACAACAGCAACATCCAGCACCAATCACCATCAACGGGAGGGATTTGAAAGAGGTCACTTCATTCACTTATCTAGGGAGCATTGTCTCAACTACAGGAGAAACGGACGGACGAGGATGTCAAATAGAGAATCGAGAAGGCGAGAAACACATTCACCAACCTGAAACCAATCTGGAAATCTTCGTCACTCAGCATCAACAACAAAATTCGGATTTTCAATACAAACGTCAAGTCAGTCAGTTCTTCTATACGGATCAGAAACTTGGCGGGTCACAAAGAATATCTCCAACAGCCTGTTGCAGACCTTTATCAACAGCTGTCTTCGCTCTATACTCAAGATCAGATGGTCGGAAAGGATCACCAACAAGAAACTATGGGAACAAACAAAACAAGAACCAATCGCTCAACAAATATGCAGGAGAAAGTGGAGATGGATTGGACACTCGCTGAGGAGGCCGCTGGGTGACATCGCGCGTCAGGCCAACGCTCGAGTGGAACCCGAAAGGGAAGCGACGGGTGGGACGTCCAAGGGTGACATGGAGGAGATCGTGTGAAGAGGAGTTGAAACAGTATGGACTAACATGGATGCAGGTGGAAAGTAGGGCAGAAGACAGAAGCAAGTGGAGACGTGTAGTTGAAGCGCTATGTTCCACTAGGAACCCAAGGGAACAATAATAATAATATAATGATAATAATAAATGGTTATATGCAAATATAATTCCACAATGTGATTCCTGGAACTCATCGGTGATATTATCGCATGCTTTGCCTTATTATTACCATACCAATGGTATAGTCAGCAAAGTGATTCCAATAATTTAACGATTCTCATTTACATCTTCTTAAAAGAGCCGAAAGATTGAGCGAAGAAATATATTCCTCGTCAATTAGCTCCTCCTCCTATATCAACCATGTGATGATGTTAGCCAATAAGAGTTATCATTCGTGGGGTACACGTGCGTGAGTGGTTCAATGGTAGAATGCTTGCCAGCCGCGCATTTCGTCCTGGTTCGACTCCTGAATGGCATACTCCTATCCGATAGTAAACTCGGACAGAAGACAGGAAAGGTCGGGTATCAGACTAATAACCCTATGCCTCAAACACAAACAAACAACACCATCGCTATTGAGGCTTCGAAGCTCATGTCTGAAGCCTTATGTTCACCCGGAACGCAAAGTGAATGACAAATATCTTGAGTGAAAATTATTCATTACAAAAATCAAGACAATTAATTAGTAGAAGTTAACAACAGATTGTTAGTTAACGAGAAATATAACTTTCGGAGTATAGGAGAGGTGAAAACAATTATGGAATTCAAGATCGATTAATTCGGTGAAGTTAGTAACAAGCTATTACATAATCACTAATTTGTAAAATGCTGGTGACTGTGAAGAATAGATAAATGAATTACGTTACAATAGCAAGATACAAATATATCAGTTGAATTCGGTCGGTTTTCGACATAGAACTTTGCACATATGTGCGGCAGTTCAAGTCGTCACACTCCATGTAGCACACAAAGCAAGAGAAGAAAGTAGGAGAAATGCATAATATAGTCAGTAAACAGAGGTGTGAGACAAAGGAATAGTAATAACGAAGAACAAAACAGTTTAATTGGAAATCATAAGGCACAAGGAGTGGATGCATCTGCACCAGCCATTGAGAACGATTTTGAGCCATGTCACCAATTGTTTCCAACCATTGGTTTTTACCGTCCCGAGGACCCCAACCAGGAAGTCTACATCTTCCTACGTGGCTTAGACTAACTGTTGTGGATTTCATTGACTGATGCCATGTTTCCGTTTGACCGCCGCCAGCTCTTTTCCAGCCTGGCCCTATATCAGCTAACATTCCCCACTGTCGAGGAAGGCGATGACTAGGTATACGTAACACATGTCCTAACCATCTCAGTCGATGTAATTTCACAGTCTCGTCGACTGATTTCCCCGCCTTACCTAGCACTCGACGGCTAACCTCAATATTGCTCACCTTATCATACCACTTCTTCACACGGGAGATAGAACGCAGACACCTATGATCGAGCACAGCTAATCTTTTCATGTCTTCTGCTCTCAATGGCCAGGTCTCACAGCCATAAAGGAGGACGGAGGGGACTGATGAGCAGTACACACGCCCTCTGGTCGATATCACGTCTACGCCAGAGACGGCGTAAACTGGCATATGCGAACCTAGTCCTCTGTATTCGTGCTGAGATTTCGTCGGAGATCAACCCGTTGGCACTGGCTGATGGTACTTTTCAAGTAAGTGAAGCGTTCAGCGTGCTCTACCACTTCACTTCCTATTTCTAATCTAGGGGTCGGAGAAGTCCAATCCTGCAGCATCATCTTACATTTTACAGGGGCGAATCGCATGCCAAACATACGAAGATTGTTGCTGAAGCTGTTCAGTAGACTCTGCTCTATTTTGTCAGCGTCCTCGCCTAGAAGGACTATATCGTCCGCATATTCTAAGTCGACGAGATTATTCCTTGGTAGCAAGTCAATCCCTGAGTCGCTGAAGTGTGTTAGGGTTAAGTCCATTAGTACGTCTATGATGAAGATGAATAAGAATGGGGATAATGTCAGTTGAATTAACGCTAGAGTAGTAATTACAGTAAATTACTACCGTACCATTCATTTGCGAAATAGCTGTTACAACTTTTACACACAAAATCAGTAAAAATATTAGCGTCAAATACAGTTTTGAGCTTACCGACTTCTAGGTAAAAGATAAGTTTAGGATGTCTCTTCTTTATTCACCAATGGGGCTTTAATGTTAACTCTAGATGCTGTATGTCATGAACTGATAAATGAGAGTGTTAAAGTTGGTATCCTCGTGATTCTTACTAAGGAAGGACAGGATGGCTGTATGTTGTTCCTGGATGTTCTAATAACAAAACAAGCAGATATGTAGAAGCTCACATCGTAAAACTACATCAAATGGGCAGATTTATTACTCACATTCTGAGTTCCGTTCCTTTGAAATTCAAAAGAAATCCACCCAGCTGTTTTATTTCACCGTGTTAGAGTTGTTACCTTCAGAAGAAACACACAACAAAGAACTCTGTTAAATTCGTAGTCTTACTAAGTAGAAATGGATGCCCGATGGAATTTTTGAATGAATAAAAGGATTTACGCAGGTTAATAGTGAGATTTAGATATGATGGAGGCGATTTTTAGCTCAGGTGGATGGTTTTGATATGGTTGTGTTCTCTGAGTTGGATAGTTTATCTGCGAAGCTTTCATTGCCCAGCGCATACTTCAAATTCAAGTGAGCTTTTAGATTTCTCCACGAGTTTATTAATCATCTCTGGTGACCCTCAACGTTACTGGTTATTTTTGTGTCTTTTCACACCCTCTAGGCTAATTGTATTGGAACTAATCGTTTCCTTGACTTGAACTTTGTGTGCGAGATTTCCTTCTTATCGATTGATAAACTTTGTCTATCTCGATGTGTCTATTGATTGACGATTCACTGGAATACCAGGCTTCTAAAAATTCTCTAGCATTCTGTCTAATATTTGCACGTTGTCTCAGTCTAATTGATGTCCGTGGTTGTCTGTATGTAGTGATATGAGGGAATGGATGTCATGTCTTTTGACGGCTAGCTTATGATCATGGATACAAAAACGAAGAGGACGTCCACTTTGGTCAATGTAGATGTGGACGTCCCCAAATAGGAAGAAAAGCGTGTCTTGTATTCAACCGTCAGCCCTCACCAAACAAGTAACTTTGAGTTATTGGAGAGTGATGTAAACGCCAATTTCATAATTATTACTAGGTGTTATCGGCCGACACACTGTTTATGTTTAGAGAAATACCAGGGCGACAAGAACAGAATAATTTTGATTCACAAAAGCACACAGTGATGCAGTATTACTTACTGATGATATGCCGAGCAAACTTTATCTCTCACAATCATAACCACGTTAATATGATTATGAGCAATAAATGACATCATTAACAGACAAATGGATGGCATCGCAGCGGCATCTCCTTTGTTTTCATTGTTAGAAAACTTTTCTGGGGTAAGCCTAGAGAATTGCCCATTGAAGTCAACCATTGATAATATGCAAAAATGTATATAGGGTAAGCGGATGCCACTTTGATCATTTGTGATGACAATTAGGACCTTAATCAGTTGTTTGAGGTATTTAACACCTGCTATCCAGCAACGAAATTTACTCTTAAAATGGAAAACGAATCTAAATCTCCTTTTTATAATGTTGAACTAAAATGGTGAACTAACGGTGCCCTAAGAAGGTCTGTTCTTAGGAAAGCCACACGGAACGGTCAACTAACAAGTTTCTGCACTTGGATACCTATAAAATATAAACAAGATTTAGTCGAGTCCCTTGCCATCAGTATCCGACACATCTGTATTCCTGAAGCTCTAGAAGGAGATTTAGATTTCCTGAAGGAAATCATACCTTTTGACGACTAGCTTATATTCATGAGATTATTTCACAAAAACTGAGAACAGCCTTCATAGACGTTTAAAGCAGCTAAGTTATGCTGTTTATTATTTACCAGCCAACTTATGCAAGTGGTCAAATTCCGTCTCTTCCATTTATTTATATTTACCAGTTCAACTGATCTCCTGTGAAGCCGTCCACGTAATATGTACTGAGTCTCACAAATGATCATTTTATATTATATTATGATTACTGTCCTAGCTAATTCAATTAACATATTTGTATCTTAATATTCTTACGTCATTCATTCACTTATGCTTCCCAGTCACAATTATTTGATTATGCATGCATTAGTTAGCTGCTTATATCTACGAATTAAGTTCCACAATTATTTTCATCCTTCCTATACTTTAAGATCGACAATTCTTATTGACTAACATCACTAGCATCATTATTTATCTTATTCTATTTCTTTACGTCCTGAGTGGAACTAAAGGCTTCAGGTTACAGCTCTGACGTTTCAGTAGGAGTAGTGTTTGTTTTTCACGGGGTTAGGGTTGCTAGCCTTATGCCCAACCCTCCCTCTTTACCAGCTTACTAAGGTTTAAGAATGTGTTGTCCGGGAGTCGAACCTCGGACCACAGGAGGCGTGGTTGACGAGAGCCCTAACGCTGAGCCACTGACGCACAACACTACCACATGATTAGTTTAATTTTGATGTCGAACTATACATATAACAGACAAGATTTGTAGCTCAGGTGGATGATTTACAATTAGTAGTGTTCTCTGAGCTGGTTGGTTTAGTTGCGCTCCGCTTTCAACGTCCTTCTGAACCAAATATACCAACTAATAAAAAGTAGATCATGTGACCAGAAAGTTAAAAATCCAAGTCAATAGAAGATGATCAATACATATGTAAAGATGGTTACCGGGAGACGCAATTCTATCACTCATGGAAAATTTAAATCAGTTCAGTTTATGATGAAAATTGCGCTGAAGATGTCCAGAAGGGGGACGACGAAAGCTCCACAGCTGAATCAGCCAGCTCAGAGAAAACTACTAATCGCAGAACTATACATATATTGGTGTAGAAGCATTGATAAAGAACTAATTGAAACGGAATATACTTCTCCACTCCATTTTTTAGCTTCCTAAATGAATTGATTGTAGTGTTGAATGTTTACTCGAATAGCAGTACTACTGAAACGGTAAAAGACGAGAGACTCGGTAAAGGAATGTTTGTTTGGAAATATATTTGTGTCCCTCTCACGTCTCCTGTGTATTTTCACAACGCTGTATCATTCGCCTTCTCTTTGAAACCAAATCTGTCTCCGAGGTGTTTGATTTTTTTATGCCGATGAACGTCTGTTTATTTATACTACTTATTTAAGGTTAAATCCTTAAGCCTATAGGACACATCTGCCTATTAGTTGACTTGTGCTGACTCTCTTTCGCTTGTGGGGAAGTTTGGCTGATTGGTTTAGGCACTCGACTTCTAATCACAACACGTCACAGATTCGAATCCTGTTCCACCTACTGAGGTTTGGGAAGCGAACAAGTGTATCACCACTAACCCTCTGGCTGCTGGCTGGATTCAACATAGAACTTGCCACCGAAGTGCAGCAGTTCGAGTTGCCACGTTCCAAATAGCACACAAAGGTAGACAAGAAAATGGGTGAAGGGAATCAATAAAGTTTTGACAAGTATAAGAGTGGAACAGAATGAGTAATGGTAGAAAGGAATATGACAGATTACAGAGACTGAATACATCTGCGTAAGCCATTGACAACGACTTTGAGCCATGTCACCTATTGTCTCCAGCCATTGATTCTTAGAGTCCCGAGGGCGGGCCCCAACCCGGAAGTCTGCATCTCCCTACCTGACTCAGTTTAACTGTCAAGCATTTCATGGATTGATGAGGCCATGTTTTTGTTTGGCCACCACTTACTCTTTCCCAACCTACACCTATATCAGCTAGTAATGCCCGTCGGGGGAGGCGATGGCTAGGCATGCGCAGCACGTGACCTAGCCATCTCAATCTACGTAACTTTATAGCTTCTTCGATTGATTTTCCCTCTTTGCCCAACACTCTACGCCTAACGTCAACATTACTTACTTTATTATACCACCTAACGCGAGAAAGAGATAGTAAACATCTGTGTTCAAAAACAGTCAACCTTTTCATGTCTTCCGCTCTCAATGGCCACGTCTCATCACCATAGAGAAGGACAGAGCGAACTGCTGAGCAGTACACACGTCCCTACGTCTCTGGCGTAGGAGTGACATCCGGCTAACCCTAACACAATAATATATGGCTCATCGCCAACTCTCTCACACAGACACTCTTGGAGTGTATCAACAATCAAAAGGCCAATAGTAATTTTTAAAAAGAAACACACACCAAAATTACAGTATATAACAAAAATATCTGGAAACACATGCAGCTATCTTTTCTTTTCCCATCATATTTATCGATTCACTGTTCTCTGCCTTCATTGATCAGACAGAAGAAGAGCAACAAAAACAGGAAAAAAAACGAAGCACAAGCTAAGAAATTTTTGAAAAAAAGAACAAACAAACAAATAATATCTCTGATTTAACAAATTTTACATTTACAAACACACACATTTATACACACGTAACTCAGATCAATCGAAAAGGAAAACTCTTGCATAATAATAATTTACGTTCTATGATGCATTGTTCTCAGTCTTTCGTTTACTCCAAGTAAGGATCAATAAGAAGAATGAATCACGACAACTCGTGGTTTTTTAGATAGAGGTGATGGCGGTCATCAATTTTTTGTTGTTGTGTGGAATGGATTAGAATCAGATGAAAATAAATTAGGGTTAGTGGTGTGGTGATGGTAGGGGGTTGTGTTCATGATTTTGATTTGTTTTTGGTGTGTGTGTGTGAGAAAAACGGGAAAAGCAGAACACTTACGTAATTGTTGGAAGTGTATCTACCTACCCACCTATCTATCTATCTTTATCTATCTAAGTCTACCTATGTGAGATTTAACAAATCACAAGAGGAATTTAATATTTTGAAAACAAATGGAATAATAATAATAACTAACGACAACCACAAAAACACAAAATAAGATAAAAGAAATCATGAATGAAAGAAAAACATGATGTTAGATAGACAGATACTAATAATAATAACACAGCCAATTGGTTAATTAGTTCATTAGTTAAGCGTTTGTGTGTGTGTGTGTTGTAGGTTTACTCAGCATAGCAACAACAATAACAGGAAGACGAGTTCATATTTCGCAATATTTTCATTATATATATATCTGTAGTATACATATGAGGAGAACTGAACATACAATATAAAGAATTACTAATATATATATGTGTATATAAATACATTAACGTATGCAGTATATTCACAAAAGCCTGTCATCCGCACCATTATCATCGTCACATTAGTCAGTATTCCTTATAGATTGAATACAAAAAAAACCTTTTTAAGGTTTATTGGTTATCTCAAGAAGACAAAGCGTCATATATTGAGTAGAGAGGGATGTTGGATTACAAAGGAAAATTTAGTCACATACATGTGTATATATATTACTGAAATAATCGAAGAAAAGTCTACAGAACAAATGCTTTAGAAAATAATAACAGTAATTATAATCATTACAAGAAGATCGAGAGCAAGTGTAAAATTTCAGTGTCAAATATATATATATATATATATATATATATATATATATATATATATATATATATCCATCACACTTTCGTCTTCGACTACTACTCACATTCTCTTCTTTACACATACGCATATATTTAATTCTCTGAATAAATTTGTTGTTTTTTAAAAACAGAAGAAGACGAATTGATAATAGGGGGGGGAGGGGAATGTCAATTTCTTATTTCACAGATCATCATCAACTGATCTGGTTTATATGCACCACACCAACGAAGAAGGCACACAGGATCCATTATTGAAACTAAATAGAAGACTGTGTCTCTGTGTACATTGGAAAGTATCATTCTTGTCCAAAGCCTTCAGTTTCATCAATAGCAAATGATAATTTCTCTGCTAATTGTTCATAGGATCGATAAGGCGGTAAATCTAATCGGTTAAAACATGTATGACTCCGTGGTAGCCAGGATTCTTTGCCAATATACTCAATACAAAATGGTTGTGGACCATTATTACCTTAGAGAAAGAGAGAGAGAGAAACAAAAAGGGATATATACAAACGGATGAATAATGGGAAAGTAATTTGTACTTTTTTGTTCATTTAAAATATTAAAAAAAGGTATAGAACAACAAATTAGGAGGGGGGAGGGGGTGGGCATTAATGTGAATACTATTTAAAAAAAAAGATTGACAGAGAGATCAATTTAATAATCATAATAATGATATTGTTTTTGGATAAACACGCATGTGACTATCTCATATCCTATGTTGTGTACATAGGATACTCTATGCTACTGATAACAGCAACAACAATAACAGTGCTAAATAAGTTTTATGTCACACCCGTTTAATGAGTTAGCTGGTAGTTGTTATTTGGTAAATTGCGCGCTACTTCTACTCTGATCCAAGTAGAATACATAAAAAAAGGAGGCGACTTTATTTATATATGCACACACCCACACCCAGAAACAGGTTAACTAGTTTGCTTCGCATGTAGTAATGAGAAACATTAAAAATTAATTCAATTGAATTTGAGATTTTCCCGTCGGTCTCAGGTTAACATGTCGGCTTCTTGGGTAGATGCTTCGATTAGAATTTAATGGGCTTAAGTGGTCTAGTGGATAACGCTTTGACGTTTGAAACTAAGGGTACTGGGTTCGAGCCTCCGTGGGAAAATCATTACTCACTGGGAAATGCAGGTATATCCAGATGACGAGACCCAAATAGGACGAAATGCGCATCCTGAATTCCACTGCTAGTCACCATCCATAAATTAAAAATTAATGATGAAAAAGGCAATCTCAAAAATAGTGGGAGTCAACATTTCAACACAGAATTGCAGCAGTTGACACAAGGTGTCACACACTCCGTATAAAGTAGGACACAAAGGTATGCAATATATATACATTACTGCGAAGAAAAAGATTAGCCGTGCTTTCGTACTTGAATAGGATGAGCAGAAGGGGGTCAGTTACGACTTGAATTTCCTCAGGTAGTATTTGGTCTTCTTGTGTGACTGTGTAGTGACGTAAAGTCACCACAACAAAAGAAGCAAACAAAATAGAGATTTAGGAAATTACAGTTATGATGTAGACGTAGTATGAATGTATTTTCTTTGACACTGTGAATGAGTCTCAGACACGTTATATAATTCTAATTCCTAACATAATACTTTGGGTTAAATGTAGGGTAAGTATGCATAATGCATACATATCCCAGTCACCTGAGGTGACGACAATTTGTAACTTCGTCAACGGATTCCTTTGCCCAACATTCCGCATCAAAATAAACATTGCACGTATTGCAATCGGATTAACCAACGATTAAATAATTTGGTGGATGGTGACTACCAGTGGAATTGAGAATGCGCGTTTCGTCCTATTTGAGACTCGTTATCTGAATGTACCTGCATTCCCTAGTGACTGATCACTTCAAGCTAAATTCTCAGTTATCGTCGAAGCATCCACACAAAGAGCCGACATGTCAACAGACGCCAGCCAAGCACTCAGGTTGACTCGATCGATATGAGAAAGTTGAAATTGAATTAAACAATGGTTAAATACTTGAATTCTTCGTAAATTCCTGACTTGTAGTGACTACGTTTCACAGTATAATATAATAAGAGAGAGTTTACTTTTGAATGATATACCCTGTAATTAGTAGACAATAAGACCATCTTCACATAGCTTGTTTTTTTATTTTTTTTATCCTTCACGTTCCCCAGTGGAACAAAGGGCTTCAAGCTAGTGGCTTGAAGTATCTGTAGCAGTGTTTATTTTACAGGATGGGAATGCTAGCCTCATGCCCAACCTCCCCTCTTCACCAGCATTATTTCTGGCTTAGAGAGGTAAGGGAGGAGTGCATCGACCGAGTATCGAACCCCGGACCATGTGTATGGTCGGCGAGCGTCCTAACCACTATCACATAGCTTGTACAATTTGATAATTGAATTGTAGATATTATCCGCCATCGATGAACACCAGGAATCATGCAACTTAGCCACGAAAGCGCCTATTTCACACAAACATGGGTTAAAAGCATGCGAAAAAAAAACGATCCAATGTATTCAATCAATGGGAAACAAATAGCAACTGATACGCGTTGACCTGGGGTCTAGTGGCGTTTAAAATGATCGGTACTGGGGGCTTCGAGACTCAGTAGCAACACCATCACCGATTGGGAATTAAGGTATTTCCAGATGACGAGTCTCAAGTAGGATGAAATACGTCTAGTGGGTTCCACTTCTCGGCACCACCATCACTAACACAGTTACAACTAAAACAATATCGACAATCTCAGGCATATTTTTTAACTCAAATGTATAAGTTAATTCCATATCGATGAATTCATGTAACAAGAAATCTTAATTTAATAGTTATGATATATACATCTTGACATCAATAAAGAAAAAAAACAACAACAACTAACCCATAAGATTTTTAAATCCTCCAACAGGGAGACGACAAGTCCCTGTTACAAACTGTAATAATCGGATACGTTTCTGTTGAGTTAATCCTCGAACAAACTGAAATGTTTCAACAATAAAATTTTGCTCAGTGATTGATGAGAAGAAGGAAAAAAAGACTTCATTAACAGACTGAAATGACAGTTTATACAATGCAATAATACAGGCATACACGAACTCAGAAAAAAGGCTATAATTATTCGACCAACTTCCAGAAAGGCTTAGTGCTCAGTCAGTCAGTCAGTAGGAACGATTGCCCAGAAAATCTCATCTCATCATATGCTCTCCTTCATATTACCCTCATACGCCCAGCTTGTTTTCCATTTGGGTTCTGTTATATAGCCTGGTGCGAGATGTTACTCATCGGTCTCTTCCGAGTGCGTCCCTACACATTTCCATTTCCTTCTGCATATTGGTAGGACGACAGGTCCTTCTTTTATTCGTTTACGTTCTCAGTGGAACATAGGGCTTCAGGGTAGAAGTTTCGGTAGCAGTGGTATTTATTTTCACGGGATGGGGTTGTTAGCCTCATACCCAACCATCCCTCTTTACCAGTCTTATCAATGGCTCAGAGAGGTGCGTCGGCCGGAGATCGAACCTCGGACAACATGCGTGGTCGGCGAGCATTCTACCGCAGTGCCATCGACGCACCACAATAGGTTCTACTTCTTTAGAACTCTTTCGTAGCGTTCCATTCTCCCTCTGTTTCTATGAGCATCCTGATTAAAACCTATTCACTAAATCATTTATGTTATTAAGTAACTCTAACGCCTGGATTGTATACCTACAGGAGACGAATCCGCAGAAAACAGCTTTTTTGCTGGACTATTGGCTCTTTTTGTTTCATTAATGCCTAGATAGAAATTATTCATGGGTTTACAAAAAAGCAGTTGGCTACCAGTTAGTCACAAGCATAAGCTGATAACATCTCTTGTGACTAGAAATCCGAAGAATCTGCAGCCCTGAGTCAGTCGAAGAAGAGATCATTCTTTTGTGTAAGGCACTACCTGAGAATGGCTATCCCTCACACTTTATTGATAAACGGATAAAAACAGCCAAAAACTAACAGAGGACACCCCATCTGTGTACCAAAGATGTTATACATGAATGTGGCATTCAGAGGTGACCTTCTGGTTGACATCTTAAAGGAGATAATATCTAACGCCCTGAAAAGAACTTTCTCTGCTGCTACATTATGATTGGTATTCTCTCATGCCACCCAACGTTCTTCAACAACTCTAAAGATACACTATCACATTCGACCACTTCCCTGTGTATCTACCAATTCACTTACCCACACGGAACGAGATATACAGGTCGTTCGATGCGTATTAAAGAACATTATCCTGCTTGGCTACGTAAAGGTAACAGTGGGTCAATAAGGAGTGCTATAATTGGACATATATTCAACACTGGCCGCTCAATATGTAGGAAGAATTCATACAAAGTCATCTAGAAAAGTCAAAAGAAGCCTCCCGAAAACAGTGAAGTTCCGCATACTTTGCATTGCCAATGCCGATGGAGAACCCTGATTTATGTACACAGAAGAAACTTCTCCGCCCCTCCTTCTACCTAGGGGTATTATTCCAAATCCAATACTATCTTGTGTATTTTTCGTATGGTATTTTTAGGAACACCATTTTTTTGAAACTAACCTTCTATTTACTTTTTTTTACCAACTACATAATTTATTTTAGACACTTGTCTCCATGCTGTTTCATTAACATCCTTTTCTTTTTCTAAACGTTTTTTCCTATTACGTAACTCCAGTCAAAACTTACTAATCTTCACCAACCCTAGTTACAATTCGATCATTCATCACAGTTTTTTGAAACATTTTGATGACGCAAACAATAAGCCTAACTGATTTTTATTCTTGTCTGTGACAGACATAATGTACGCAAACACATATACACACACAAATAATTAGATATAATTGCGATTGTACAGCTAAGTGAATGAATTCACAACAAAAAGAGACTCTTCACTGAACTGTTTGTTCTTATACTCATGTCTAGATGGGAAGTTTTCGTGAACAAAAAGATACAATCAAATTATTTCAGCATATCAATGTCCAAAGTTTGAATAATTAACTAGACACGCATAACTCGAGGGGATTTACTAGCCATCAGTTGAGATAGGTGACTTTATATCCATTCATATATATATATATATCGATCATAGATGTATACGATCTCTTTCTCATGTAAGGTGGTATAATAAGGTAAGCAATGTTGACGTTACGCGTAGAGTGTTGGGCAAAGAGGGAAAATCAATCGAAGAGGCTATAAAGTTACATAGATTGAGATGGCTAGGTCACGTGCTGCGCATGCCTAACCATCGCCTCCCCCGACGGGCATTACTAGCTGATATAGGTGCAGGTTGGAAAAGAGAAAGTGGTGGCCAAACAAAAACATGGCATCAATCCATGAAATCCTTGACAGTTGAACTGAGTCAGGTAGGGAGATGCAAACTTCCGGGCTGGGGCCCGCCCTCGAGACTCTAAGAATCAATGGCTGGAGACAATAGGTGAGATGGCTCAAAATCGTTGTCAATGGCTTACGCAGATGTATTCAGTCTCTGTAATCTTTCATATTCCTTTCTACCATTACTCATTCTGTTCTACTCTTATACTTGTCAAAATTCTATTGATTCTCTTCACTCATTTTCTTGTCTACCTTTGTGTGCTATTTGGAACGTGGCAACTCGAACTGCTGCACTTCGGTGGCAAGTTCTATGTTGAATCCATATATATATATATATATATATATATATATATATATATATATATATATATATATATATATATATATATAATACAAAGTGGACAAGTACGATACCAACCTGGATTGAAATAATGCAAACATTTAAGGTGTCTGTGAATGAACGTTAACACAACAGTTAAAAGGACAAGCAAGAGGCACGCATAGACAAACCAAAAGTTGAAACAATATACTACGAAATGACCAGCATGAAATAAATTAGACGAATCGGGTTATCAAATATTAGGTCAATTAAAAGATTTAAATACACGTTATTTGTATCCCCCCCCTTAGCAGAAACCTGGTAAAACTATGGTTAGGAAGATACAAACATAATGCGAAGTCAGTCCCATTGAAAATTAGCTATCAGATTAAAAAAATTAAATATTTATGAAGTTACATACTACTGATTAACCGGTATGAGTAGTTGGAAAATAATCAGGTCAAGAGCAGTAGTGCTACTCCCTAGTCTGACCAAAGTAATCTCAACACTAAACAACCAATTTCTCTCGTTAAAGTCAGCTGTGACAGAGCTGAATCACTCCAAACCACTAGACCACAGTCAGTCACTTCAAGCGCTTGAGCTCGCCAACCAAATCACAATCAAGTACTATAAACGACCTTGGTACTGACTGATTTATAGCCTCAAATCAAGTCACATATTTTGAGTCCTGAAAGCTAATCATGATTTAATTTGCAAATAACTAACTAAGCTCCATGTGTATCTTCTATAGCAAGGAGATCACAGAGACTGATCTTATAGCTAATCACTAATGAACACCACACACACATAGATGGTAATGCAATCGACAACAGGTTTGTGGAGGTCTGGAACAATACGATTGTACAAATTTTTGTTAGATGTCAAAAATAGAAACATTGTGAACAACTTTTGTTGAAAACGATTCATAGTTAAATATACATAACTTCGGAGTAAAATCTAAAACACAGTGTGTTGCTCGACGTTTCATCCTTTCACTGGCCCATACTGTCTACTTGCTTCACTACTAACTGTGTTGTATCCTTTGGATTTTTTTCAGGAACCTCTCATCCTCGTCCGAAGACTATTACTACAACCGGTGCACAGCTTTTACTAGTAGACAAGACTCCAGCAGCGAACACTTCTGTGGATTATATTAATAATTTGTAGCAGCGAACTTTAACTGTATAACCAAGTAGTCATTAATTTCTAGAACTCAATAACTGTATTTTTTATAATATACTGTTACACTATCATTTCATTAACTTGGATTTTTATTCTATCATTTGTTCTTCTACCAAGGTCACTATAAAGTCCCTTACAGGTTTTCAACACTTGTCAATTAACATTATAGAATATTCTACATCTAAATTTATTGATAAGTGGCTGTATTTATAACCACCACCACCACGAGTAAGTGAAATATGCGATTACGTAAAGCGAAATTACACGGAACTGTTAACGTAAGACTTTGTACAAAAGTGAAGCAAGTAGTTGTTCACATTATCATAGTTCATAAAAGTACACATTAAAATAGAATGGAAAAAAAGATATGAGAAAAACCCATAACAGACGAAAATCTATATAAGGACCAATATAAGAATTCAATAGATCTAAGAGACTACAAAAAATAAGAATGCATTTGCATCATTGAGAACGATTCTGTACCGTATTGTCAATTGTGCCACGCCGATAGGTCTTAGCATCTCTCCAGGACACACACCCCAGTTAAACAACCTAAACTACTCTACGTGACTCCAAGTAATAATCGAATACTTCATGGATTGACTGATTGGTTTTGACTACCACCTTTAACTAACTAACTGACCAACTCTTTTCCACGCCAATCGCATGTTAGTTAAGAATATTCGACAAGGTAAAGGCAATAGCAGAATGGCATGATTATATGAAGTTTGACATGAACAGAAAACAACATATTTTGGGACAAAATGGTGTAAACCAATAACTACTGAATGGGATTAAACATAGAACTTTGGATAGAAGTGTAGCAGTTCAAGTTACCACACTCTATGTAGAATACAAAGGTAGATAAAAGAAATCTAAACGAGCTATAATGAGAAGAAATATGCGGTAGAAAAACATGAAGGTTTAATGCATAAAGCAGATCACACAAAGAGTCAATGAATCTACACCATGATGATGAATGATGTCGAGCCATATCACCCACTAACAGTTTCCAATCATTTGGTTCTTAGCATCCTGAGGACACCATAACCAGACAACCTCCTATACCTTCCTACGTGTTTAGCTGAAACCGACTGTCAAAGACTACATAAACCGATGCTGTTCTCGTTAGACCACCACTAAATCTTTTCAAACCGGATCTTATATCTACTAACATTACCCATCGAAACCAATAAAAGACAGCCAAGGGAACCCAATTACCAAGGAAGAAAGACAGATTAAACAATGGGCAGACCACTTCAAAGGAATCTTGAACCGACCACCATCTACAACCCGTCCAGAAATACCAACAACAGCACGTATACAACTGCAAGTTGACACCAATCCTCCAACGAGAGCTGAAGTCTTGAATGTAATGAAGCTTCTGAAAGCTGGAAAAGCAGCTGGACCAGATGGAATACCCCCGGAAGCACTGAAAGCGGACCCAGAGACGACAGCAGATATGCTGACTCCATTATTGCAAAAGGTGTGGAAGGAGGGAAAGGTGCCTACTGACTGGAGGAAAGGTTACCTTGTGAAACTACCAAAGAAGGGCGACTTAGGACTCTGCAACAACTGGCGAGGAATCATGCTCCTGTCGACGCCAAGTAAAATTCTGAGTCGCATCATCCTGGAGAGAATAAAAGACGCACTGGATACAGAACTCCGACCAGAACAAGCTGGATTCAGGAAAGGCAAATCATGTTCTGACCAAATTGCAACTCTACGCATCATCATCGAACAAAGCATGGAATGGCAATCAAACCTCTACCTCAACTTTATAGACTTTGAGAAGGCCTTCGACAGCGTTGACCGCGAAGTAATTTGGAAACTACTCGAGTACTACGGCGTACCCCAAATATTCATCAACCTTATTCAACAGCTGTACGACAACGGCACATGTCAAGTGATCCACAACGGAAAACTCAGCGAGGCGTTTGGAGTAAACACAGGAGTCAGACAAAGGTGCTTATTATCACCAGTGATATTCCTAATTGTGGTGGACTGGATTATGTGTCAGACAGTGGGAAACGAGAAGACAGGGATATCCTGGACCGACGTGAAGAACCTAGAAGACCTGGATTTCGCTGGATGATTTATGTTTGATGTCACACAAAATCGAAGACTTACAAGCGAAAACCGACAAACTGGTCGAAGAAGCAGCAAAGACAGGACTCCAGGTGAACATAGACAAGACGGAGGTTATGAAAATAACCAACCAACCAACAACAACAACAGCAGCAACATCCAGCGCCAATCACCATCAACGGGAGGGATTTGAAAGAGGTTACTTCATTCACTTATCTAGGGAGCATTGTCTCAACTACAGGAGGAACGGACGAGGATGTCAAATCGAGAATCGGGAAGGCGAGAAACACATTCATCAACCTGAAACCAATCTGGAAATCTTCGTCACTCAGCCTGCATCAACAACAAAACTCGGATTTTCAATACAAACGTCAAGTCAGTCAGTTCTTCTATACGGATCAGAAACTTGGCGGGTCACAAAGAATATTTCCAACAGCCTGTTGCAGACCTTTATCAACAACTGTCTTCGCTCTATACTGAAGATCAGATGGCCGGAAAGAATCACCAACAAGAAACTATGGGAACAAACAAAACAAGAACCAATCGCTCAACAAATATGCAGGAGAAAGTGGAGATGGATTGGACACTCGCTGAGGAGGCCGCTGGGTGACATCGCGCGTCAGGCCAGTGCTCGAGTGGAACCCGAAAGGGAAGCGGTGAGTGGGACGTCCAAGGGTGACATGGAGGAGATCGTGTGAAGAGGAGTTGAAACAGTATGGACTAACATGGATGCAGGTGAAAAGTACAGCAGAAGACAGAAGCAAGTGGAGACGTGCAGTTGAAGCCCTGTGTTCCACTAGGAACCCAAGGGAACAATAATAAATAATAATACACTTTCACAAGATGTAATCGAATAAAAACATTGAAAACAAATAAAAGGTAATTTGAGCATTTGCATTAATGATGTAATATGAGATAATAACGAGATAACGATAAAAATGACTCACTTTCCAAAACCATATAACTTGTGGAGATCGTGCATCATACTTCTTATAGATTGTATGCGCTTGCCAGTCATCGACGTCAACTTGTTGCATACCACATAATAATACCTAAATAAAACAACAAAAACACACAAACCCAACACACATTGAATAGTCACTTTAACACATAATATAGTTGATTGATGTATCATCCATAAGATATTTGTGATATATGATTATCATTATGATTATTATTACTATTAATAAATGTCTAAAATTGACTCATATACACCTAAAAATAATCACTCATTACAAATTAGCCTACATATACGTTTTCTTATTGTGGTCTAATAAAGTTACTACATCTCCCTGATAGAGTGAGATATGGCGTAAGTGCGTCTACCGCAACTAGAAAATAAGCAAGCTTGACGTAAGTAGTGAGTGAATGAATCTGTGTGTGTGCGAGAGCGCATGAGAGATACAGTCAGTTACATGGAATGAATACATACGTGCGAATTTAGAGCATATCGATAAATTCACTTAGGGGTAGATAATAATAATACCGCTATAAATATACTTAGCTAATATTTTCAAGTAAATTGAACTAAAAATATAAAAAAATGATAAAAATTTCATGGCGAAAATAATTTCAAAAAATTGATTAGTGAATATTTTCCTTTGGAAGTATCTAAGGGTGGGAGTAAGAAGTTCACAAAATATACACTGTGATGACATAGAACTTTGCACATATGTGCGGCACTTCAAGTCGCCACACTCCCTCCATGTAGCACACAAAGCAAGAGGGGAAAGTAGAAGAAATGCATAATACATAGACAGTAAACAGAGGTGTGAGACAAAGGAATAGTAGTAACGAAGAACAAAACCGTTTCATTGGAAATCATAAGTCACAAGGAGTGGATGCATCTGCACTAGCCATTGAGAACGATTTTGAGCCATGTCACCAATTGTTTCCAACCATCGGTTTTTACCGTCTCGAGTACCCCAACCAGTCAGGAAGTCTACACCTTCCTACGTGACTGGCTAAAACTAAGTGTTGTGGATTTCATTGACTGGTGCCATGTTTTCGTTTGACCATCGCTAACTCTTTTCCAGCCTGACCTTATGTCAGTTAACATTGCCCACTGTCGAAGAAGGCGATGACTAGGCATGCGTAGCACATGTCCTAACCATCTCAATCGGTGTAACTTCACAGCCTCGTCGATTGATTTCCCCTCCTTACCTAGAACTCGACGCCTAACCTCAATATTGCTCACCTTATTATACCACTTCACACGGGAGATAGAACGCAGGCACCTATGGTCGAAGACAGCTAATCTTTTCATGTCTTCCACTCTTAATGGCCAGGTCTCACAGCCATAAAGGAGGACGGAGCGGACTGATGAGCAGTACACCCGCGCTTTGGTCGATGTTGAGACTCATACAAGCAAATAGAGATTCTGAATAAAAAATCAGGAGGTGAATCACAGCATGAATTAAACATCAGTGCCCCAGATTAAAAAGAAAAAAATATATCCAGTAGGGTTGTGTAAGGTAAACACTACTAAAAAGCTTCAAGACAGAAAGGAACACTTGACAAGTAATTTTCACTGTTCGATAATGTCATCGGTGACTACTAACAGTCTTCACGTCCAACCTGGTGAACTTGACTGGCAACGACTTCTCACTAGAACTTCAGGCGACTTCGTCCTGCAATCAGTCACTAGTCAGCATGAGTTTAATCTCCAAGTGTTAGTTTGTAGCGAGTTGATTTATTTTCAGGTTTGATCAAAAACTGATATCAGTTCAGTTACAGAACCATTGGAAGTCAGGGAGTACCTGGCAGCTGTTGAGTCTTTATTTGGAATTCTTCAATTGGTATGCAGTTATAACCCCACCAGAAACCAAACACTACTGACCTTCAGGTTACGAGAAGAGTGCTCGTCCTCAGGCCCGACCCACATTGAGTTTACGTTTGATCAAAGCTAGCTGTTTTGCAATGCAATACACCTTCTAGTTAAAATTCCTCTTCGGAGAGTGATTGTTAACAGATTACTCCGATTATTCCTTTGGGTACCGAGTACGAATATAGGGCTTTAACAGCACATCTGCATTTTTTTCCAGTTCTCTGAAGTTTACCCACTGGCTTCTACCTCCTGTAAATCACCTTCAGACACTAGCCGACTCGTCCTTTCCCATTCAGGTTACGCTAGAGGATCTGAATGATTGGATCAAAACATAAAACTCTGCACAGATGTCCAGCAATTCGAGTTGCCACTCTTCATGTAGCATACAAAGCAACGGAAGGCAGTAGTACAGAGGGATTCAAAAGAAAGAGAGAGATATAAATAATAAATAGAAGTGTGTGGCAAAAATAATAGTAATATGGAAAAACAATAGAGTTTTATTGGATATCATGAGTCACAAAGACTGAATGCATCTGCGCAATCAACAACAATTTTGAGCCATATCACCGACTGTCTCCAGCCATTCTACCATCTCGAGGATCCCAACCCAAACGCGCGATATTACTCAACGATCTTCTCAGGGTGTGTCCGACCCATCTCTAATTTCTTCTAAATATTTTTTTAAGCAATAGGCAGGCATTTGCCAACTTAAGCAATCTCTGACTCAGTAGACATGATATCTGACTGGCTGTCGACAAGAGGACGTGTATACTGCTCAGCAGTTCACTCCTCCATTTTCCTTTATGGCTGTGAGCAAGACATGGTCATTGAAAGTGGAACACAACATGAAAAGCCTAGCTAGCTGACTTTGATCGTAAGTGTCTGCGTTCTATCTCCCAGGTTAGATGCTTTAATAAGATGAGTAATATTGAGGTTATGCGTCGGGTGGTAGGTAACCAGGGGAAAATAATAGATGAGGTTGTGAAGGTGCGCCGATTGAGATGGCCAAGGCATGTGTAACGCACGCATGTCTATATATATACATACGGTTACCATTGAGAACCTCTATTGAATTTCGAAAATACCTAATATAAGTAGCGAGGATATAGAAGCGAATAATTCACACGCAATTAATATTCGTCAATAGTAATTAATATCAAAATAGACTTCATGACAAACCAATATAAGTTACATAGTTAATTAATGCAAGAAAAAACACAAAAGATAACACTTGTTTAACAAAGATATAATAATCATTAAATCAGAGAAAGGCAGCTCAACGATAGTATTAGACAAATCAGACTATTTGGAAAAGGTTAATACCCACATACGAACAGCAGCATACGCAGAAATTAAGAAATCAATAAGTACTATTAGGAATAAAGTTAAGAAATCCAGTGGTGACCTTCCTTATACGTCGAATAAAGCCATCTCTAGATGAGTCAAAATGGTTTAATTTAATGCTGAAAACTATAATAACCCCAGCAGGATGTATGCTGTTGTTGAAGTTCATAAGTCAGGATATCCTATTAGGCGTATAAATGATTTTAGAAATCCCCGTACTTATGAATTGTCTAAATATTTACCTATGGTATTAAATCCGCTTAGAAGCCATTCAAAATCTAGACTAACAAATTCTTATGAGCTAAAGCATATATTAGATAATTTAAAATTAGATAGTGAGGAAAAAATGGTTAGTTAGTTAGTCTATCAATAAATATGGCTATAGAGGCAGTCAGAAACGAACTCATTTCTGACAAAGAACTTGAACCTAGAACAAAAGTGCCACTAGAGGACCTAATGCTAGGAGTGCTTCAATGTTGGCTTCTACAGTATTTAAGTCCCAAGCGAAAATATACGAACAAACTGAGGGAGTCGCCATGACGTCACCAATATCTCCGACTGTGGCAGATATATTCATGGACAGGTTGGAAAACTTAGAGATTGAAACGTTCAGCCGAAAAAGTACGGTGGACGTGTACGTAGATGACACATTCACCGTACTTGGAACACAGGACACATATAGGTTTTTCAAACATCTGTAAAAATCGGTTTTTATAACTTTCAAACCATAATAACAATGAATTACTCACTACAAAATAAACCTCACTTACCTCTAATTCTCGTTCATCAAAGTACTGTAGCCATTGAAGTGGGAAAACATCTTCAAAGCCAGTAAGGAATGCATTTGTTTGATCTTCTACACCACGGGAAAACCGCCAATTTACCATGAGACTGGAAAAGAAACAGTGTTTCAAGAAGACTGTGGTCAAGGAATACAAAGACACAGAATAGTACAAATGAGAAATAGCAAAGAAGTCTCGTTGATTGATTTTTACCGGATCGATCTCCGCTGATATGTCGGTTCCCAGTACAGACGCTGCAGGGATATCTGAAAGCTAACATAGTTTTATTTGGTTGGTGGTGCCTGACAGTAGAATCCAGGACGCACACTTCTTCCTATTTGAGACTCATCAACTGCATTCCCAGTGAGGGATGGTATTTTGATTGAGAATCGCATAAAGCACCTATTGTTTTGAATGCGTAAGTAAGCGTAATAAATTAGGTTTGTGCATCTGGGTTACATATCTTATACTGCGACAACCATTTAACCCTTTAAAACACAGAATGCACATTATAAGTGAAGACTGTAAGTCAACTAGTAAGCTGAAGATTAACAGAGAATAAAGACAGAATAATGAACTAGAAACTGATGATCAGGATGCCTTTAGGTAAAGTACACATAAAACTCCGAAAAAGTCACTCTCTATTTATGCCTCGAATCTGCCTAAGTCATTACCGAATCTTACGAACTGCCTAGTTATACTTATTATTATTACACCTTTGAGTTCCAAGTAAAACATAGGAGCTGCACAGCATATCTCAATTTTGTCCAGCTCTCCGGAGTCTGCTCTAACTGGCTCTACAATAGCTCATTGGCTTTGATCTCCGTCATGCCAACCTCGAAAACGCAACTCGTTATTTCGCATCCAAGTAACACTCAACTGTCTCCTCAGCGTGTGTCCCATCCATTTCCATTTTCTTCTATATATTTGTTGAGTAACAGGTTCCTTCCTAGAGTTTCTTGTCGCCAATTCTTTCTAGCCGGCCATGTGACCTTCAATACGGAGTCAGCAGAAGCAGCTGTTGTTAAAAGTCTACACAGGGCTATTGGAAGTACTCTTCATGACACCAGAATGAAGTTTCTGATCAATATAGAACTGAGTGACTTAATACTGGTGTCCCTTGTACGGAGTGCAGAATATTTCCCAACCCGATTGCTTAGTGATAAATGTCTGTCTTGCCTTTCCGATTCTACTTATGATATCCCTATCCATTCCGCCTGTAGTTTAAACAATGCTGCCTAGATAAGAGAAGAAAGTAACTTCTGTCAAATTTCTTCCGTTGACAGTGACCAGTGCTTGTCGTTATTGTTGGCTAGTTATCTTTATCAATTGCATCTTGTCTGCGTTCAGTTGAAGTCCTGTTTTTTCTGCTTCTTCTTCCGAGCTTGTTGGTTGGTTTTCGTATAGTTATACACTACGAATGATGCAATTTAAGAATGAATAAATGTACATGATTTCATCACAAAATGGTAACTAACACAGAGGACTAGTCAGAAGTGTTGACACGTCCTTTTGATGTTGTTGTTATTGTCCGAAACAGATTTCACCAATTGTACCAGACTATTTTTTTTATTTCCTTAACGTTCCCCAGTGGAAAATAGGGCTTCAAGCTAGAAGCTTGAAGTTTCAGTAGCAGTGTTTATTTTTACAGGATGGGGTTGCTAGCCCCATGCCCAACCTTTCCTCCTCACCAGCTCTAGTTCTGGCTAAGCGAGGTAAAGGAGTGCGTCGGCCGAAGATCGAACCCCGGACCATGTGCATGGTCGGCGAGCGTCCTAACCGCTGCGCCATCGACGCAGGTTATGACCCATACTTATTGTGTGACGGCTAATGTTACTACTCCACAGTTATCTAATGTGAAACGATAGGTGGAACAGGATTTGGACCCAAGAACCATCCATACGCTGAAAGTCAATCTGCTGGGTGTGCCATACATATGAACAATAAACAAAATGGCTGGACACTCATGGTAAGCCTGGCAACTGAATGAAGTCCATCATCATCATCATCCTCCTCCTTGTCCTCCGCCCTAACCTCAAAGACTTCTACTTCATACACTTAACCGAAAGAACAAATATATTCAAAATCACAGATATATCTCACTAATATGTGCTAAACCCAGGAAATTGAATGCTTAATACTAAATTGTACTTAGTAGCAGAATCATACATATCATTCAGTTTATACAATTTATTATCAGGAGGCAAAACTTCTCAGACAGAATTCGATTAACACAATCTGATAAACACACTTGTAAGAGCTGCATGTATTATTTGTTTGTTTTTTGTACAGTAGAATAATGAAAACAAATTCATTACATTCTATTCCAATAGAGAGAGAGAGAAAAAATAGTGAGAACACCACTTGTGTAGTAGTACTACTAATAGTTTACACAATCTACTAAAAGTTAATTAACACTAATTGACTTCAGTTATTTAAAAAACAAACAAAACAACAAAAGTATGAGTAGCTGAACGTAATATTAAATTGCTCTTTCTATAAGTGATGTGTATCGATGTAGGGGACAAGGAATTCAAGCATTCAAGGTAGGTATTTGTAAAGTGTTCTAGCATACCATTTGTAAAATTTTTTAAATTTCTTTACGTTCCTAGTGAAACATAGGGCTTCTTCAAGTTACAGGCTTGAAGTTTCGCTGGCAGTGGTGTTTATTTCCACGGAGTGAGGTTGCCAGCCTCATGCCTAACCTTCCCTCTTTATCAGCCTTATTATCAGCATACATAACGAGGTAATAAAGGATTGCGTCGGCCGGCGATCGAACCCCGAATCACATGTGTGGTTGGCTGGCTGACATTCTACCGCTGAGCTACCGACTGATATATATAAAGATACGTCAGAAAAAAGTGTTTTCGTGTATAGTTTTGTAAAAGTTTTAATGAAGAAGAAAAGAGTATTACGAAATAGAGATGAGACGATGGCTAGTCGCCCTTTTACAAGAGGTGTCCATGTACTATCCCTCCTGTTAGGAAGATTGAGATGGTTAAGACAAGTGCTATGCATGCCAACCAAGTCACCATCGCTTTTGGGTGGTTATATCAAAATGTGACAAGAATCCATAAAAAACACTGAATGTTGGTTTGAGTAAAAATTACCTGCCTGGAGTCTTCCAGACCATAAGAACCAATGACTAGAGAATGTTAGTAATGTGGTGAAGACGAATGTATTCTTTATGAACTAGTAGATTCATCGAATTCTTATTATTTACGATGTACTTATTATTTCTGCCTTGCATTTCAATCCCTCTGAATTTTTATTTTTCGCTATTTTGGTGTGTTATGTGGAGAGGATCATAACTTGAAGCGCTGCAATTTTGTGAGAAGTTCTACGTGGAAAATTTAAACCCCGTAACCGAATCGATCAAGTTGGCTAGGAGACAAGTGTCATACATGCGCCGAGTTATCTTGTTCCTCATCATAAACCAAAATATGTCATCAATCGATATAGTATGTGATAATCAGTTTGCACCACGTGTAAGGAGGTGCAGACTACCTATCTACCTACCTAGTAGGAGTTCTCGTGACACTAGGAACAAATGATTCAAGACTGTTCGTGAAATGACTCAGAAAAGTTTTAATCTCCCAAATCCATTAAAAGTTCATTATTCTCCATGTATTTATGCTTATACTCAAACATTTCCGTTTATTATAATTACTTGTTTTTCTATCTTTACATTGATATATTAGAAAAAACTCGGACAAACACAACACAGTTTGACTAAGATAATGCAAATATAATAAATGGAAGCAGAAAACTATAAACAAGAAAGTTCACCTACTAAACGTTCCTTTAAAATGAATTTATTTTCAAGCTGTACAGCTACATTTATACTACGTAGAAAAGGTATTAACCAACACTAGACAAGACTCCGCCGACATACATATATATATTCAACATGATTTTTAAGATAGTTGAGTTACAGTAGTGGATTAATTAGATAATTACAAAAGATTATTAGAAAAGTGAATCAGTATGAAGAAGATTGACTGACTCACTGACCGAATGGTTTCAACATAGAAATTTGCAAAAAAGCGCAGTAACACACAGAGGAAGACATAAGAGAGGAGAAACAGAGATTCAACGGACAGATAAGAAATAGAAGTGTGAGGGAAAAACAGAATTTTATTGGATATGATAAATCACAAAGAGTGAATGCATCTGCACCAGCCATTGACAGCGATTTTAAGCCATTCACTAATTGCCTCCAACCTTCATTGGTATTATCATCCCGAGGACGCCAACCAGGAAGCCAGTCTACACCTGCCGACGTGGCTGACTTAAACTAATTGTTGTGGATTTCACTGACTGATGAAGCTATGTTTTCGTTTGACCACCACCATCACTAGCTCCTTTCCAACCTGATCCATCATGTGTCAGCTAACATTGACCGTCGACAAATGTAACTTCACAACCTTCATCGACTGATTTCCCCTTAATACCTAATACTCGACGTCCAACCTCAATATTACTCGCACTATTATATCACCTAACGTTGGAGATAGGACTCAGACGCCTATGATCAAAGACAGACAAACAGCCATGTACCAGACTCATAGAGGAGGATGGAGCGAACTGCTGAGCAGTACACACGCCCATTGATCGACAGTCGGATATTAGGTCCACGTCTGAGACGGCGTAAGTTGGGAAATGCCAAACGAACTTTTGTATCCATGAGGACATTACGTCGACAATCAGCCCCGTTGGGAGTGGTGCAACTTCCCAAATAATTGAAGTGATGAACATACTCCCCATCTTTCACCTAGTTCAGTTCTGTAGCATCATCTTACATTTAACAGGAAGAAGTTTAAAGTATGCTGGGATGATAACAATAATCAGGACGAAAATGAAGTGAAATAGAATAAATCCATCACCACAGCACCCAAATTCAAGACTTATACCAAATTGGAATGAAATTAAGGCAGAAAGAACAACTACTATGATAGAAAAAAGTCTATGAAAACGTTTCTCAATAGGTATTCATTCACATATACAACAGCGCTAAAGCTTCAACATAGCTGATGAAAAAAAGTCAACTTTAATAGAGTGTCTGGACAATTCACATAACAGTCAAGCGATCTGACTCAAAAAGTAGTGTGTGTTCACAAATAGGAACCTTCATTATCCCTGTGTTCGCTTTAGCTAGCTAACTAAAACACCTGCCAACAACACAATATACTCTCTTAGTTGGGAAGTGAAACATCAGTCAAGCATTTGCAGTAACATATAATTAATATATATATTCTTTATGATTACAACAAAAAGAAAACAGGAGTGGTATCACCAATTACAGATTATATATTCACTATTGTATGACCTTATTTTTTTAAAACAACCTTCAAATCACGATCAACTGATAGGGTATATTATATCAGGTGGCAGGTTTAATTAAAACAGGATATGTCTAAATCAGTCTGGTTACTGATTAATTCTGACAGTGTAATATAGTATGAAGAGATTAGTATATATATATATATATATATACGTGTTTGCTTTCAAAGATAATTTGTGCGCCTAGAAAACAATTATGTTACCACGACCAAGAACTTGAAGAGAAAAAAGAATCTCATGTTGACTGACTGGAATTTCCGGTTGGATTTTAATGTCAGAAGTGTAAACACGATGATGATGTGCGCAAAGTAGAACCCTACTGTGTACCTGATATGATTGCTACTATTATTCCACTTCCGATAATGTGGACATGTGACTTATTGATTTCAGCAGTGGATTTCCAGACAACAAGTCCCGAGTTCCAGTGATGCCCAACCTACTACAACCAAGGTAACTGAATATTACCATCAGCCGACATAAGCAGTAATTGCAGCTCATAGCTTACCCAAGTACATAACAAATCTGTCCCAGGAAATTGACGTCAAACAATTTTCGATTATTACTATTTCCATGGGTTCCCAGTGGAGCATACTGATTCAGCAGCAAATCTGCAGTCCAACCTGTTTTCTGTACAACCTTATAACTGATTACCTTCACAAGTCGACTATTCGGATTCCACTCAGAGGCTTCCCGCCCGATTTCACTCTCAATGGTCACCTGAGCGTGCATCCAATCTATTTCCATTTTACTTTGGCATATTCGCTGGCCAATAAGGTTTTTGGTTGGTTCGTCCCCGGAGTTCCATACTTACTTATCGTTTCTGACCCACTATTAAATTTCCAATATCAAGCTGCTGAAGACAGCTGTTGACGAAAGTTTGCAGTCTGTTGGAATTGCTTTTCGTGACACACCAAATCTATGAACTGTGTAGAAGTACTAATTTTCCTTTTTTATGCATTCTGAGTAGAACACAAGGCTTCAAGCATCAGCTGTGAAGTTTCAATAGCAGTGGTATTTATTTTTTGCAGGATGGGTTGGCTAACCTTACAATCAGCCTCCCCTCCTTACCGAGTTTTCTACTGGCTAAGTCCAGTTTAGCAGCATGTCAGTAGGAGGTGGAACCTCAGGCCACGTGCATAGTTGCAGAGTACTCTACCACTGAACCACCGACGTCCAGAAGCACTGACTGACTTCACACATTAATGTTGAGAATCCAAATCTTTATGCTGATTGCACGGATTTCCACACTGATTTCAGACTAATGAAGGCGTGTCTTACTTTCCCGATCTTGCATTTAAATTCTTCATCCATGCCTTCGGTAGTTGATAATTCTTTCCTGTCTACCCTGAATATATCTAACACCATCATAACACTAATTGAAGAAGAACAACACTTTCTATGAAATATCCCCAATGAATCGGTAAGAAAAACATCGATCTAAGTAGGTCTTCTGTTTGTTAACAGTCTCTAGTAAAAAACACTCAACCTCATCACGATAATACTAATGATACTGTAGAAAACCAAAGAATCCTGATGTTAACGAGTGACTATTAGGTGAATACAAGTACACGAATATAAAAAATCAATAGGTTTATTGAGTATACGATAAAACGTGGCTAGTAAGCATTTCACTGCAGTCCTCAAGACATACCTAATCTTAATCCTGTTTCTAATAATCATCACCTTGATTCCAACCCTAATACTTGCTAAAAACGATCACATCTCCCTAATTTTAATCTGTAGCTTTTGAAACTAGCAAAAACTAACCACACTCTTCATGCGACAAATGCATTGAGCACTTTTTAGGCACATAATGATAATACAATACGATAATAAATTCTGTACACCAAAGGATTATGGTGAATACCACTGTAACGCGATGCCATCCTCAACCATAACTTCGTCGTTGTCGTTGCACACACACACACAAACACACACACTATAAAATCTTACAGTGCATTGAATAGAGGTTTGTAAACATGCTTAATAGCAACAATGAATAAGTAACATGTGACGAAACTGTGTTAAACTCCGAACAAATAAAACATATGCTTAAAGATCAAGTGATCCGAAAACAACAAAGTGCGATTATTATTATTATTATTACTATTAGTGTGCAAGACATATGACTGACTAACTGAGCATTAAATATAGAAGACTGCACAAATAAATAACAGCTCAAGTTACCACACTTTATAAATGCACACGCACACACACACATACATGAAGGCAGGATAATACCACAATAAATGCGAAAAAATCATAATAAACAGAAATGTTTGGATGGAGGACTTCATCATGAGCTGATATCAGTTAGAGAACCACTGGAGAAACCACAGGGAGTACTGGACAGCTGTTTCGTCCTAGTTTTGGACTCTTCATCAGTACTCACCCACCGGGATTCGAAACCAGGACCTCCCTGTAAGAAGGCGAGCTCGTAGAAGATCCTGGGTTCGAACCCCGGTGGGTGAGTACTGATGAAGAGTCCCAAACTAGGAAGAAACAGCTGTCCAGTACTCCCTGCGGGTTTTCCAGTGGTTCTCTAACTGATGTCAGCTCATGATGAAATCCTCCAACCAATCAAACAAAATCCCTTCAAAAACAGAAATGTGTGCGACATGATATATGCGTGTGTGTGAATGAATCTGTATCATTGAGACCAATTTTGACGCATATCACCGATAGTCTCAAGTCAATGATTCTTCCTGGCTTTGAGGACCCCAGCTAGATAGTCTACACCTTCCTCTTAAATAATGACTCAAACCAACAGTCAACGACTACATGGATTGAGGTCATATTTTGGTCTGACTAATCCTGTGTCAGTTAATATTGCTCGGGAAGGAAGGCGATAGCTTGGTATGTGAGAACCACGTGTTTTAGACATCTGACTCGATGCAACTTCACAATCCATATCGTTTGAATTCCCATTCTCATCCCCCACCCCACTTCTACGCCTAACCTCAATAATTACTCACCATGCTTATTATACCACTTAATATGAGAGATAGAAACACAGTGTAATGGCATATACACAGTCATGCATCGTTGACAGAATTCGAATCTTCACTGTTATGTAGTATTTATCCGTGGGATGAATACACTAGAGCATGACGTCACGTCAGCATAGCACAAAATAATGACTTTCTTTTTGAGATTTGATACAAATATATGCACATACACGCACACACACACAATACACCATCTCATAATGATAGACAGAATAATTTAATTGCAATGTGACAGTAGAGCAGTTCATATTCGTAATTACGCACTATATAATATTTGTTGTTAAGCATAATGTTGTAAGTGAAAAAAAGAAAGAATTCAATCATTAACCCCCCTTCTCGCTCCTCCCTACACAGACACACACACACATACGCATATAGTGCACGCACAATCAATATACATATACACACATTTCGTTTTTCATAATGAGTGAATTTATTGACAAGGCTATTGCGCATATCACAGCGTATATTAATTATTGCAATGTAAATCCCAGAATTATTGTATCTTAATGAACTTTACTCTGAAGAAATGATAAAAAATAATATTACACACTATACTAAGGCAGAGAGACAGAGAAAGAGAGAGAGAGCGGTTTGAAGTTCGATGGAACATAACACATAGGAGTTACACAATGAATAAGTGTAGCGTGCAGCATGAAACTGACTTATGCCATCATGTGAATGAAAAAGATAAGATTGGTGTGTGTTGAGATTGAACACTATGATAGAATTTACAATATATAAAGAAGAAAAAATAATAAATTTCAGAAACTAATAAGAATTAATTTGTATTGTTGGCTGGCTAGTAAATAATTATCAAGACAGTATAACACACTAAACAAAACAAAATAGACATATGAAAAATTGTCAAATTTACTGGAAGATATCTATCTCCCTACTGTGAAACAGATAAGAGAAAATAAGCACTGAAGAGTTCAGGCATAAATCAATGAGAATTGGTCGTCATATGTCATAAAAAAGAGTCATTACTTTCATGATGCAAAAGCGAAGCGATACTGCTGTACACACTATAATTCAATTTTTGTATTGGTTTTGTAGGGATTTTGTTTGATGGATTCGAGGGTTTCATCATGAGCTGACATCAGTTACAGAACCATTGGAAAACCTGCGAGTACTGGGTAGCTATTTCGTCCCAGTTTGGGATTCCTCACCAGGGTTCGAATCCAGGACCTTCTGGTTACAAGGCGAGCTAGTTCATAGAGCATTCAACCACTGGGACCCGATCCAATGGCCAGTGCATGAATTCCAACTTCTGCCTATTCACGACATAGAGCGACTACTTTGCAAATTCTTCTTTGATGAGTTACTGTCCTCACCTTCAACCTGCTGTACCCTACTGGTACACGGCTTCCCACTAGAACCCCAGGTAACTGCGTAAATAGAGAGAGTCGCTAGTGAGCAACAGATCAGAATATCAGAGCTCTCAAACCATATTCTGGTTACTAGGCATACAAAGTCTTATAAAGGGTAACGTTCACATTCATACACTTGAACCTTTGTCAGTACCATCACATATTAGCCTTTAGAGATACTGTCGAAGTATCCGTAATGGGAGTTAACATGTCAATATAAATGATTCAACGAGAAATACATAATAAAAGGTAGTTGCTAGTGTGAGCGAAAGCAGTACTTGACGCGCTTTTCGACTACTACGTTACATTTACATAGTTACTAAAAACTCTTATTTTTGTGGAATATCTTGTCAAAAGGTTGCAAAAAAACCACTGCAATTATTTGCCTTTGAAACACTGAATCTTTGGATATAAACTTTGTTTTTGGATAACACCTATAACTATCTATTTGCCACTCTGTGCTTGTTTAACACTAACTAATATCTATAATTGTATATACTGATGGATTTACATGTTCAAGTTGGCTCAAGTCAGTGAGTCTATGATTTTGGTATCATCTTGGTTAACTGTACTTGACTGTGATATTATTATTGTTGTTGTCACTTGTTACCCTTCTTGTTGTGAATTATTTTCATGTGCTGGTGTTGTTCTGAATGTTTTATTCCTTGTTTTCCTGGTTTTAAGGGGAGCGACCCACAAGGGCGCTTCTCTCTAAACTATATTTTAATGTAACAATCCCCTTCTCAGGCGTGAGGCTAGCAACCCCGCCCTGTAAACAAAGCTGCTACAGAAACTTAAGCTAGTGTGAGCACCAGATTAATTATCAACTATAGGTCTGGTGAGATCTGATTGGTTACAAGTTTGATCAGGAGTTGACATCAGTTAGAGAAAACCATTGGAAAACCTGGGAGTTCTGGACAGCCGCTTCGTCCTACTTTGGGACTCGTCATCAGTACGCACCCACTGGGGTTCGAGAAGTCATAACCAGCGGGGGCCACCAAGTTTCGTAAAAGAACAGTTACTCACCTATGACACTTGGCTGGCGAAATATATCACGAATTCACAGATGTTGAAATTCACAGGCCATTGGATCGGGGTCCAAGCGACTGAATGGTCTACGACCTAACTTTGTAAGGGGTAGGTCCAGAGTTCAAACCCCAACAAGTGTGTACTGATGAAGAGTGCCAAATTTGAACGAAACGGTTGTCCAGTACTCCTAGATTTTCCAATGGTTCTCTAACTAATATTAACTTGTGATTAGACACCTTTAACCAATCAAATCCCTGCAAACCAACACTTAGTAAATACAAAATAAATCACACAAATGACAACTGATACTCATGCATAACATATAGGCGTTTAAAAAAACGATGGGCTCTCGATCCAAGTCTCAGTGGGAAAATCGTTACTCACTAGGGACAGAGATATATCCACTAAGGAGTGACAAATAGGATTAAATGGGCATTCGGGATTCGACTAATAGCCACTGTCAATCAAATTACACTATTGTCACTAAGATGTCCAATTCCTTCATATCTGACCCGTTGCATAGTTGACTGATATACGCAATAAGAGATCACCGAGTAAAAACCATAATGACTGATGACTTGGAAACATGATTAATTTAGGTGAAAGTAAACAACTGAACTGGCGAAGATTATGGCTTAGTGAAGAATAATCTGCGAAGGAGATAATGTACTTTTGAAGAAACTTGGAATATATTTTTTTTAATGATTCAAGCATCTAGAGGACGTAGAGATAGATATCTTGTGCAAAGAGGAAAACAAGTATAGAGACAGCTTTACATCATAGAAATGACACCAAAGCAGAAAAATTCTCTCACGGTTAGAATCTGTGAGGCAAATAGCCTGGTGGTTGAAGAGCTTTGAGACAACTTGACTTCTAGTCAACTAGAGTGATATAGAGATACAGTCACAGCTGCCTTTTATCCTTGAACATAATCAATTTATTGTGAAGAAGTGTAGGCCACTAGTGACTTTTATAATGCTACATACATTGTTCTTTTATAAAACAGAAGATAACAGAGAAGAGAACAGACTACAGTTATACTAAATAAACAATTTACGGCCTTCGAATTAACTTTTTAAACAATAAATATAAACTATATTTTTATGGATGTTACAAGTTTTATGTAAGTTTGGATTCATGATGAGATAACACGACACTAGACGGTTACTCAGTCAGTGAGAAACATGTGGAACAAAGTTTGAAGAAGAGAAGACATTTGACTTTAGTGAAGATTTGGTTCAATGGCTTAATTCAGCAGGTTCAAGGCTCGAATCCCGCTTCACATATACTAATCTGAACAACTGAGTAATAACATCAGCGTAAGCACAATAAGTTTGGCTAACAGCCTGGTACAGTAGCAGTATTAACAACAACAGCAAAAAAAGAATGTGTACTAAAGTGAAGCCTAGTTAATAAAAAATTTTCTATCCTATTAATTATTCTACTTGATTATTAACTCAACAATTAGATATCGGTTAATACAGTACATCTACTAGTACATTTGACTAGTGTGAATTAAACCTACAACATTCACATGTACACTGTTTTCAGTGGTAAGGACAGATGAATGCAGAAACCATGTAAACTATGTACAATACACAATATACACATTGGAAGTTAGTCAACGGTAGTTTGATGAACATTTCTGCCTTCGTAAATCACAGCTGATTGGCTGACTGAGTAGCAACACAGAACTTTGCATATACAGAAGTGCAGCAGTTCAAGTTGACGCAGTCCATGTAACAGTGTGTTAAAGGTCGACAACAAAAAAAAGAGAAGCAAAGAGATTCAAAAGAACTGTAATCAGCAGAAACATGAAGGGGTGAAAACCACAGTAACATGGAAAAACAAAAGGGTTTTATTGGATATAACAGATCACAGAGAGTGAATGCATCTGCGCTATTGAGCCACATAACCAATAGTATCCTCCAGTTATTGGTTCTTAGAATCCTGAAGAAACCAACCAGTCAGGAAGTCTACACCTCCCTACGGTTATATATTTCATGAATTGATTCTACGTCTTGTTATGATCACCCAAAACTCTTTCCCAACATAATCTCTGTCGAGTAAGGTGGTGGTTTGGCTTACGGACCACGTGTCCTAGTTATCTTAATCGATCTAGCTTCATAACCTCACAACTAGAGCTTAGGTTATCGTTAATAGGAACCGATGTCTACTATGTTCATTTGTTTCCCGAGGACTGATTAAAAAATGCAGTCTCTGTACATCAAGTGAAGTTAACAATAGTGTACTTAATATCCCTGCAATGCCAAACCCAATACTTCAAGATGACAGTCTGTCTTTGAAAACGCCAGTTTTTGTAAAATAAATACTTTATTCAAGTACATCAAAATAGTAACTATACCCAAGTTTCGCTCTTAATGACAGTCGTCATTAAGGCATCATAATCGTGAAATCAGTTTGGAAATTTTCTGCACTCAGCATAATGAAAAAAATTCAGAATTTCAACACCAATGTTAAGTCAGTCACTTCTACATAGATAAGGAGCTTGCACTGCACGTCATGAAAAGCATTTCCAACAGGCCACTGCACACTTTTATCAACAGCCACCTTCACTGGGTCCATACTGAAGACCAGATAGACAGAAAGGATTAGTAACAAGAAACTCTAAGGACGAACCGATCAATAAGCTATTTCTCAATAAATATGGCGAAGAAAATGGAAATGTATCGGGCACACACTGAGAAGACCGTCAAGTGAAATCGCGCACCAGGCCACCGCTCAAAAAGAATCTGAATGGGGGACGAAGAGTTGGGCTGGGGTCCGACGGTGACATGGAGAGGGTCGTGCGAGGAGAAGATGAGACAATATGGACAATCGTGGGGCTAATTGAAGAGGATAGCAGAGAATAGGACGAAGTGGAGATTTGCTGTTGAAGCCTTAATATCAATTAGGAATTTTTTAATGAACGCTGTGGTCACATAAAACCAATCCTTTATCCCCTCCATATAACTATTGAAGTATTATTATAATTTATTTGATTTATTCCACAATGCTCAAACTTTTTACTTACATTAACATTAAAATAATTATTGAGAAATATGAAAAAAACAAATTAAGCATGCATTTCAGAAAGAAAAAACTTACTCAATATATTCTTGTTTATTTTCATCTGTTACTAAGATATCTTTTCCCCCAGGTTTTAATTCATGTGTCCGTATCTCGCCTAATATTTCATAATCCATAGCAAAGTAGACATCAAGACCACATTCATCAATATTACTCTCCCTAGAAAACGAGAACAGCAAAAATATGCATAAGACTGAGAAGAAAAAAATCTCCCACTTGAAATTTGTGTTTTGTTAAAGAAAGGGAATATTCAGAAAATACGAAGGATAGAGCTGAATTTAGCAGGCTCTGGGGGGGGGTGGTTACTGACCTAGCACCCCGCTAAATTAGTCACAAGATGATTCGCCCGGTAATTACGTTTAAATCTATTTCATCCAGGTGCTATATGAATGAGGTGATACATAAGTATGTATTCACCACCAATCATTAGCTTCGCATATATTACTTGGTCTGACCAAGAGTAGTAAGACTCCCATCTTTCTTCGAGAAGCTCACATGTGGCGACACGTTCATAATGTCTGCAAGGTAAATCACATAATCACTGTCTTCACGTTTCAGGAAGGGGGGGGGGGGCTTAAAAAGTGAATGAGAATGTCTGGTGCTCATCATCGAATAAGTGGACACCGCTCCTTTGTCTTAATGATTGGAGTTTAAAATCAAAAGTTTAAGAAGTAGTGACCTCTTAAGACAGCTATCTGCCTTGGTCTTAGCGTTCGGACGATACTTTAACCCTAAAAAGGCATGTTGCGCCGTATTCCTCTACTGAATCCCCATTTGGAGCCATTAATATTTTGTAAGGCAGGAAACTTCAATCAGAGAAAGGGAAGTAACTGACCAGGACAGTAAAGGTTTGAAAAAAACTCGGGGTGCTTAGGTGGCATAAGATAATCATTAGGGTATTAATCTGCTCCCAGTTGGCATCTAAAGTTAGAGCTTCTGTTGTGCTTCACAAGGCTTTGAGAAACTAACTCACGAACAACTAGATAGGTTCTCTTGAGGTCGTAAACTGAATCGATCACATGTACACACTACGTGAATTATGAGAGTACTGTGTTACACCTACTGTAGGCCAACAATTTTCGTGGTGTATGACATTAAAACTGGCTTAGATTCACTGAACAGGAATGTTGTTCGGAGATCGTCCTTCATACAGTGTGGCGTCTAGAAGTTTTTTCAGAATTATGAAAGCCCTATCAAAATAGAGTAAGCATTGATAATCATCAGTAGACAGGATTGTTAGAATTCATCAATCCTTCAACTTTGTCATCAGTGATCACCTGAAGACCTCTCTCTGAAGGATGTGGAACTGCTAGCCCCCCCCCCCCCGAAAAACTACTCTATTTTAAGTATACAGATGATATCGACTTACTGTTCGATAATACAAACACGCTATTTACTCAAAATTGCACGTAATCACTGTCATAAAGTATGGTATAAGCATTTCACTATTAACACGTAAAGTACTGATGGTACATACACGACTGATGGGCATGATTTTAAAGCTTAGGTTAGTACGGATACCTCATTGATTTCTCAACTCATCTTTTTTTATACAAAATGTTACAAAAGACGGTGAAGCAGACATTATTCAGTTGTAAAACAAACTTCAGAGGTGAACCCCCACCCCCCTGGGTTAAACAGTTCAGGATCACGTTCAAATTACTACTACTTCACTGACTGACTACAGTCTCAACATCTGGATAGAATCATAAACTTGATCACTCACACGCACACTGTGGATCTCTCACATAAAATGAAAGCAACAAACAGCATATAAACTAAGATCAAGTATGTCTGATTAATGAAAAAAAGCACATCTATGAACAACAGTATTGAAAAAATAAATAAACGTCAACTTACTGAATAAATTTCAGTGAATTATAATATTCTAAATCGACAGTTTCAATATCAGCCAAAGTGAGATTTTTATTTAACATACGTTTATAAAAGGGTAATGTGAATCCACTGTCAATAAACCGGGCATGATACAATGCCAAGGCAATAAAACGTCCAACAAATCTATTATGGGGACCAGAAGAAAACACACACAAAGAAAACTGATAAATAGAAAGTTTTCCATTCATCATCTATATCCATGAAGCTAGCGATTTATAACAAAACTGAATGCATACATATAGTATCGTTCATAATATAAAGAAATTTCCTGTGCATTGAGAAGACTGTCGAATGACGCAATCGAAATGGGAAGCGACGAGTGGGTCGTCGGTGAGAGAGTGACATGGAGGAGATTGTGTGAGGAAGAAATGAGAGATGCTCACTGGCAACTTGCCCTATTCAGGTAGCTAGTTACCTGGGGTTCTAGTGAGAAGTCGTGACCAGTAGGGTGCAGCAGGTCGGGTGTGAGGACAAATACTAGCCGAAGACATTGGCTAGGGGTCGCGCTATGTCGTGAATTGGCAGAAGTTAGAATTCATGCACTGGCCATTGGAGCGGGTCCCAGTGGCTTAATGGTATACGAGCTCGCCTTGTAACCAGAAGGTCCTGGGTTCGAATCCCGGTGGGTGCGTACTGATGAAGAGTCCCAAACCAGGACGAAACAGCTGTCCAGTACTCCCAGGTGATTATCCAATGGTTCTCTAACTAATGTCAGCTCATGATGAAAATCCTGTACCCAATGAAATCCCTACAAACCAACACTTGAAGAAATGAGAGAGTTTGGGCAATCGTTCCACTCGAAACTCAAGGGAACAAAAACAGTAAATAAATAAATGGCATGGTAAAAGTATCCTAAATAAGTAATATGTATATGAGAAAATGAATTTCTTTTTCAGAGCTATTTCAACTGAAACTAAAATCTAATTAACAGGAGAATTCGAACGAGGAGGTTCATTTGTCCTTATATTATGTAGCTGACTTCCTTCAGCAGACATCTTCAACAATGCAATGAATTCACGAAAAAAAATTTATCTCGGTAACAACAATAAAGAATATCGCAGTCACCTTAACATCTTTTGAGGATCAGAGAATACTGACCAACTTTTTCATTCATGTTACATGCATCATTATTATCGTTATTATTCGCTTACTTCGCGAGTGGAACATTAAGCTTCAATAGAACACTTCCATATGACTTTGTTCTCTGAAGTCCCCTCTAAGTAGCGCCACGATTAATCGTAAGGCCTCATCTCTACCTCACACGACCTGCTCCATGTCATCATCGGACACACTCAACAGGTTGTTTCTCAATTGTGTTCCACTCTAGGGCCTGAGTAGCGCGCGACGTCATTCAATGGTTTCAGAAATGTGTGTCCATCCCATCTCTCTATCTCATTCGGCATACTGCTTGTTGGATGTCTAAATACTGATGAACTTATATCATTAATTCGCATATCTTTATGAGATCCATGGGGTTACAAGAGACTATGAATATGTCATTTTGGTAAGGTTGGTTTAAATTCAACTACCGGGAAGAGATTCCTGATGTACCACCACGCTACGAGTCCACCTAGTCGTGCAGATTAGAGAGAAGGATTCGAATGCGAGAACCATAAATTGAAAGACAACAGTTAAAGCCGATTGCATACATCTTTAATAAGATTCGACACATACGTAAAAAATGGTGATATGCTGCACATTTGAATATAGCTCATTTCTCTATATAAAAGAATAAACATTTACTCCCATAGAGCATTTAACAATATTTTTAATTGACTAAATGGCATTGTGACAATGAACTGACCTAAAAAGAGAATTCGAACCGAAAGCTAACATATATCTGATGTATACTTAAATTTTCTTTAAAAAAATATGAAATGTAATAATGATTGTAGTATCTAAGGTGAACTCATGAACTTACCGGAAATACTCCAAGTGTTCAGGATTAACTGAAGAGGCAGGATTAATCTGTAAGGCATAATTATTACCACTGGCATATTCGAATAAACAATACATGGGATTTAAAAGTTCCGTAGAAAGTTTAAAGAACCATTCTCTGTAAATGAAAAATAAAACACATATTAAAATTAAAAATAATCTTTTAAATGAAAAAAGGAGATATGGGATTTTAAATACATATCTAATCAAAATTGAATGATCAGTGTTAATTAGCAATAGATGTCAAAAGGTGTTATTTAAGTCCATACTCCCACATACACACACTAGGTTCGAGTCCCACTGCAAACACCACCACTCAATGGGATGAAAGAGGATCAACACACACACACCATGGATCTCACTTCCAACCAACAACTATCTAACAGTATATCAAAGTACATTATCCGGTGACTTCAGGTTCAGTAGGAAAACTACGAAAACTATCCAATCACATATACACACATATACAAGAAAGCATACAAACCGAAAGGTACAAGGAGAAGCATTTGTATTTCACAGCTCAATAACTACTTTGAAAGACTGAAAATACCCCTTGAGTTATGCAAATTGTAAAAGAAAGCTTCCATTAATGGTGAAAATACCATCATACGTTGTACCTGTATTTATGTATAGGGTCCCCCTAGCCTATTACTCAATGATGAACAGCTTTATACTTGTCAAGTAGAAAATCAAACAGCCTGCTCCACCTCTAATAACAGTTTTCGCATTATCAAATTTTAAACTGTTACTTTCATTGTATCAACATCAAGCATTGCGTAATTTCTTCTTATTTATAGAAACCACTCCAGAGTAACTATCACTCATACCACAATGGACTAAAATAAACGTTTAAATGGATCAGACACAAGCTGAGGTGACCGTTGGGTGACATCGTGTGCCAAGGCATCTCTAGGGTGGAACGCAAATGGAAAACGACGCGTTGGACGTCCGAGCACGACATGTAAGAGATCAGGCAGTCGTGGAGCCAACCGAAGAGGAATTCAGAGAAAAGTACAAAGTGGAATGGTGTTGCTGAAGCCCCATGTTCCATTCGGAACCCAAATGTGAATAATAATTATTACATAAAATAAAAATATAAATAACATTGTACAGTTTTCAAAGATAACTTTATCGATAATAAAATTTTTCTTGGTTCATTTGTGTCCTATCTATTCCTAAATTAAGTTAGTGAATATGAAGGAAATAGCATCAATTATAAAAAAAATTCTTAAAACATAATTTCCGAAGTATTATTAGTGAGTAGAGAAATCAAATTTAAAACTTCAAGTTCCAAAATAAATAGGTAAGACAGAAATACGCCTACATGCAATCTAGACACAGGAAAACAACCATGACATGTAATTGTATTACAATAAGGAAACAGTATTGAATTATAATACGATAACTAAAGAACAACAAAAGCGAAGAATTGAACATACATTCAAGAAAGTGGGTGTTTTCTTAACTTCCCTATTGAATTTCCGACCAACAGTGGAGGTAACAAGAAGAGTCCACAGTTTTGATCGTCCTTCTTCCAACCATCTTTAAATTCAGTTACCCGAATCACATTTTTCATGTACCTGGCTAAGAGGCACACTTATCGTGTGAGGGTTAGTGGCACTACCACCCAGTTGCCCGGACCGAAGTAAGCGGAGAGAGACTCGAACCTGTAAGCCTACCAGCTGAAAATCGAATGCTTAAACCAATACACCGCACACTTCTTCTGTTTTGTTATTTGAAGTCAGTTAACTGGGACAAATCTTTCATTTAACAGGCTAAAAGCTAAGTTTTGCAGTTAATAGTGTTCTCTGAGCTGGTTGGTTTGGTTGCGGAGCCAACAGGAGAACCAACACAGGAAATTTAGAAACACAAGTATATAGAAAGTCAACGCACACAGATCAAATACTCAACGATACTAGCAATAATCCAATTATTCACAAACGAAACTGTCTGGAGACATTGTTTGAAAGAGTTCAAACACATTGTAGCACTCCAGAGTTGAAAAGAATGGAAGAAAAATACCTACAAACGGTCTTTAAAAAGAATGGTTATCCACAAAATTTCATCAAAAGGGGTTAAAGTCGAATCAAAACACCAACAAGAAACCATCATCAAAGACCACAAGAAAATTCATCCTACCATACATGAGAAATATCTCTGAAATAACAGCTAGAATACTGAAACCGTTAGGTATAGATATAGCACACAAGCCAGTCAAATTGCGTAATTCGATATTATGCAAACCGAAAGATCCAACAGAAAAAGGAGATAAAATTAATACCATTTACAAAATAAATTGTATGAACTGTAACAACCATTACATCGGTCAAAGTGGGAGTCCGCTTCGAATTAGAATCCAAGAACACAAATCAGCCGTGAAAAGACACGATATATATTCTTTAGTATCAATGCATACAGATAATTAGGGACATCAATTTGATTGGGATAATGTCGAAATTTTAGACATCACCAAAAGTGCCAGAGAATTCCTAGAAGCCTGGTACTCAAACGAAAATGCAATTAACAAACACGTTAATATAGACGAAATATACCAACTAATAAAAAGTAAATCAGGTGACCAGAAAGTTTAAAATCCAAGTCAATAGAAAATGGTCAATACATATGTATAGATGGTTACCGGGAGACGCAATTATATCACTCATGAAGAAATTTAAATTAGTTCAGTCTATGCTAAATATTGCGCTGAAGGGGGATGTTGTCCAGATGGGGGACGACGAAAGCTTCGCAACTAAACCAACCAGCTCAGAGAACACTATTAATTGCAAATCATCCACCTGAGCTACAAATCTTCTCTATTATTTCAAAAGCTAAGTTTACTAATGTAAAGGTTCAGTGGTAGGTCGTATATGAGGAGAAATAGGACTCGGACATGTGTCCCACTGGCTGAAACTTGAGTTTTTTTTAAGCCAGTGAGCCAAGTCTACACGCTTAAGATGTTTTTCATCTAGAAAGGATCAGCACCAACGGATTGATTGGTGACGAAATCACAGCACGGATCCAGAAAGCTCGGGCTGCTTTCGCTAACTTACACCGTCTCTGGCGTAGGCGTGACATCCGGTTATCAACCAAGGGACGTGTACACTGCTCAGCAGTTCGCTCCGTCCTTCTCTATGGCGGTGAGACGTGGCCATTGAGAGTGGAAGACATGAAGAGATTGTCTGCTTTTGACCACAGATGTTTACGATCTCTTTCTCGCGTTAGGTGGTATAATAAAGTAAGTAATGTTGACGTTAGGCGTAGAGTGTTGGGCAAAGAGGGAAAATCACTCGAAGAGGCTATGAAGTTACATAGATTGAGATGGTTAGGCCACGTGCTGCGCATGCCTAACCATCGTCTCCCCCGAAGGGCATTACTAGCTGATATAGGTGCAGGTTGGAAAAGAGTAAGTGGTGGCCAAACAAAAACATGGCATCAGTCCATGAAATCCTTGACGGTTAAACTGAGTCAGGTAGGGAGATGCAGACTCCCGGGCTGGGGCCCTCGTGACTCTAAGAATCAATGGCTGGAGACAATAGGTGACATGGCTCAAAATCGTTGTCAATGGCGCAGATGTATTCAGTCTCTGTAATCTCTCATATTCCTTCCTACCATTACACATTCTGTTTCACTCTTATACTTGTCAAAACTCTATTGATTCTCTTCACTCATTTTCTTGTCTACCTTTGTGTGCTATTTGGAACGTGGCAACTCGAACTGCTGCACTTCGGTGGCAAGTTCTATGTTGAATCCAGACAGACAGACTAGAAAGGATAATAAAAGCTCCACAATCAAACCATCCAGTTCAAAACAACCCACAGTAAACAACAACGGAAAAAAAGCATCCACCTCAACTACAAATTTTTTCAAAAAGATTTTGAGCTTTATGTGACAAAAGAAAACGACATCATAGAAATTGATTATATGAACACTGTGTATTGTCCACATTCATGTCAGTTCGAATAGTTAATCCAACATACAATGAAGAAACTGAGACAATTAAAGACATGTAGTCAGAAATGTGTCACGTCATTTAGGTGTTTTTGCTAAAACAAAACAAATAGTAAGTAAGTTTAGTTAACCTTGTCCTTTGTGATTTAAATTAAATGAAGGTCAAACGTAAGTGAGTGGCTAAATTCAGGTTCGATTGAGATATTTGACGTGATGATAAAAAGTCTTCTTTTTAATCGATTTGTCACTTAATTAAGTCAGGACAGTTTCAATATATATATGCTAATTGTGAACACTAGCTAGAGTCACATTTCAAAATATCGATCGAAACTAAAAACACAGTTCAGAGAAAATCATCCTTCAAAGTCTCTATTACTAGTCTGTAGATCTTACCAGTAGTCATATCCTGACAATAGAAAAATCAATATTATAGAGCGTGGAAAATATTGGACTTTGATATGATTTATAAATGTGAGCATTCTTATCCGGTTTATACAGTACTCCGTGGTTTTCAATGGTGCTGTAAGCGATGTCAGTTCACGACTTGACTTGAAGTGTCATTAATTAATATAGACAATAGACTTCAAATGAATAACCCAAGCGTTTGAAACCCCGTCATCACTTCTCAGGTGGTGATTAGTTAGGTAGTAGTGTGCGTCCATTACAAATGATGTGGTTCATTATTAAGTGATTATTATTATTCCCTTTAATTCCTAGAAGAACATAGGGCTTCAGCCACGCGTCTCCATTGAGTTCGGTTCTCTACTAGAGTTTTCACCTGGCTCCAAGTCTGCCCACACGTTTCCATCTCCTCTTCACATGACCTCCTCCATGTAACCCTCGCACTGACGACCAACTCGCCGCTTCCTGCTCGGGTTCCACTTGAGCAATGGCTTGTCTAGTGATGTCACATGATGGTTTCCTCAGAGTATGGCCAATCCATCTCCATTTCTTCCTGCCTATTTGTTTCACACTCGCTTCCTGGTTGGTTCGCTCCCAGAGATTTCTGTTGCTGATCTTTTCTGGCCGGCCATCTGATCTTGAGTATTGAGCAAAGACAACTGTTAATGAAGGTCTGTAATTTGTTGGAGATGCTCTTTATGACGCGCAGTGCAAGTCTCTGATCCGTATAGTAGCACTGGCTGACTTCACATTGGGGTTAAAAATCCGGATCTTATTTTTCACGCTGAGTGCTGTTGATCTCCACACAGGCTTGAGAGTAGTGAAAGCTTGTCTTGCTTTCCCAATCCTTGCTTTGATATCCTGGTCAGTTCCGTCTGTAGTTGAAACGATGCTTCACAGGTAGGTAAAGGAGGTTGTTTCTTTCAGGTTCCTCTCATTTATGCTGATTGTTGTCTGTTGTTGTCCAGGAATCTTCATCACCTACCTCTGTTTTCACCTGAAGTCCTATCTTTGATGCTTCTTCTGCCAACTTGTTGCTTTTCACTTGCATTTCTTCCAGTTAAGTGAGTATTCCTTTATGCGACTGAATTTGTAGACAATAAAATTAGTGCAATCAGTCCAGAAAATTTTATCAAAAACTTCATATTTAAGCCAGTTAATAATGAGTTGCAAACAGAACGCGAACTTTAGTCACCAATCGTAGAGTATTTCAATTAACATTTGGCGTTACTACTATATTTCTAATCTTCACTTTCTGTTCAGGTGTTCGTTTTTGTTGAACAACCTTCTTATACATGGTTTATGAATTTATCGTCATTTGTATACTCTCATTGCTAGACAGTTTATTAGTAATATTCCCATTGGGTTTCAGTAGCCTCAACAACACATCCCTCCATATCACTCTACTCTCTGCAGTCTTTTTTAGTTGGCTCTACGATCGCGTATAAGCTTTCCTGTAACCTCAGACGATCTCCTCTATACCTCTCAGACGCCTAATTCGTCATATTTCCAATCTATTTACATTTAATTCTGTATATATGTTGCGTAATAGGCTCTTGGTTGGTTCGTTCCCAGAGTACCTTATCCTTTCCAGCCACCCATCTGATCTTCAGTATGGAGTGCAGGTAGGTGTTGATGACAGTTTGAAGCCTGTACGAAATGCATTTCATGACGTGTGCGTCAAGTTGCTGTGAAGCATACATAGATACACCGATTGACTTGACATTAGTGTTGAAAATTTGGATCTTGTCATCTATCCCTAAAGGTAGTAGATTTCTACACTAATTTTAGAGGAATAAAAGTTTGTCTTGTTTTCCTGATCCTGCTGCCTTTGACATCTTTATCCATGCTGCTTATTTAAGTGAGAAAGCGTGATTTCGTTTAGATTTGATGTTGAATGGTATTTCTTGTTTTTAGTTGGGGATCTTCATCACCTCTTCCTTCTCTACATTCACCTGAATTGCTGTCTACATTGTCTCTTCTGACAACTTGTTAATATTCAGTCTGTGGATCCTGGAGTTTTTGCGACTTTAGACATCGATCAACTTTTCATCGATCCAACGTAGTTTCCTTCATCTTCTTCTTCATCACAGTCTGTTACATGATCCAGGTAAGCTGAATCAGGAGTAGTATACGTGATAGTAGGCAGTCTTGTTTTAGTCTCCTTTATTCACTTAAAAGACTTCGCTGAGCTTCCTGTTGTGAAACAAGATCATAGCAGACAGTATTTGTTTCCTAGGATGGGCAATACAGCTATAATTCAAAACGAATACTTGCGAAAAATCCTTTGTAATACTAAACATACGGAAGTGAAACTGTATGTGAGACTTGTTTGATTACGAAGAAAGTGATTTTACAAGTCATATCATTTCCATTATAAGGCAACATGTTATGAGCGGTTTTCGACTTAGAACTTTGCACCGATGTGCGGCAGTTCAAGTCGCCACACTCCCTCCTTGTAGCACACAAAGCAAGAGAAGAAATGCACAATATAGACAGTAAACAGAGGTGTGAGACAAAGGAATAGTAATAACGAAGAACAAAACAGTTTAATTGGAAATCATAAGTCATAAGGAGTGGATGCAACTGCACCAGCCAGTTGAGAACGATTTTGAGACATATCACCGATTGTCTCCAGCCATTGGTTTTTACCGTCCCGAGGACCCCAACCACGAAGCCAGTCTAAACCTTCCTACGCGGCTTAGACTAACTGTTGTAGATCCCACTGACTGGTGACATCTTTTCGTTTGACCTCCGCTAGCTCTTTTCCCGTCTGACCCTATATCAGCTAACATTGCCCACTGTCGAGGAAGACGATGACTAGGCATACGTAACACATGTCCTAACCATCTCAGTCGATGTAACCTCACAGCCTCGTCGATTGATTTCCCCTCCCACCTACCCAGAACTTGACGCCTAACCTCAATATTGCTCACCTTATTATACCACTTCACGCGGGAGATAGAACGCAGGTACCTATGATAAAAGACAGCTAATCTTTTTATGTCTTCCACTCTCAATGGTCAGGTCTCACAGCCATACAGGAAGACGGAGTAGACTGCTGAGCAGTACACTCGCCTTTTAGTCGATAGCCGGATACAACGTCTACACCAGAGACGGAGTAACCTGGCATATGCGAAACGAGCCCTCTGTATTCGTACTGAGATTTCGTCGGAGATCAACCCGTTGGGGATGATGGTACTTCCCAAGTAAGTGAAGCGGTCAACGTGTTCTACCACTTCACTTCCTATTTCTAATCTAGGGGTCGTTGAAGTTCAATCCTGCAGCATCATCTTACATTTTACAGGGGCGAATCGCATGCCAAACATACGAAGATTGTTGCTCAAGGTGTTCACAAGACTCTGCATTTTGTCAGCGTCCTCGCCTAGAAGGACTACATCGTCTGCACATTCTAAATCAACGAGATTATTCCCTGGTAGCAAGTCAACCTCTGAGTCGCTGAAGTGTTAGGCTTAAGTCTATTAGTACGTCTATGATGAAGTTGAATAGAAATGGGGATAATGGGCATCCTTGACGGACGCCACTAGTCGTCACCACTTCAGATGACAACTCGTCGTAAGCCCTCACCTGGCTGCATGAGTACGAGTAGAGTGCCTTGATCAGTGCAATGTATTTTCTCGGAATTCCCTTTACAGCCAAGCATCGCCAGAGAACCTCTCGGTCGACAGAATCGAATTCCGCCTTTAGGTCAAGAAATATAATGATTGTTGGACGCCAGTAGGAATGCCTATGTTCTAGAATCTGTCGAAGGTTGAAGATATGATCAATACACTCTCTTCCTGGCCTAAAACCTGCCTGGTTTTCTCGTGTTTGTGCCTCCCGAGCACCACTTAGTCTACGCATTATTATTGAGCCTAGGACTATAGATACTATATTAGTCAAGCTAATCCCTCTGTGATTATCACAGGAAGACTTGTTTCTCTTCTTCTATATCGGGATGATCAGTGACTTGGTTCTTACCAATTTATACTAGCTAACATGATACAGATTGACTTGAAACTGCTCGAATTTCTGCAAGCTGAGCAGTTTAACTTGCTGTTTTATAATTCTGTGTAATATCATCATACATGTGAATATATATTTAATAAACAACACAAAACACAGAATGTCGAGGAGGGAAAAACAAACAATCGAATACTACTCTGTAACATAAAAGCACAGTTACACACACACACACACTAATATAACAGAAAATCGGTATACCTGAGTAATCATCATAATCACACGATATCACATGTCGAGTTGCTTGTTTAACTTCTTTTTCTCAGTAAATGTTATTACAACATAGAAAGAAGAAAGTAAAGACAAGAGAGTAATAAAGAAAATAAGGGAAGGAAAGGAGAGAGAGAGAAAAAGAGGGAGGACCAGTTTACTCACCAAGTGAGATAACCTTGTGATGATTATGATGTATACACACCTGTTTAATACCTAAATCTATTGAGCACATGTAGAGCTGCTAGCTACAACAGACACACATACTCACAGATAGAGAGAGAGAAAGAGATACACATCCGTGCACAGATTGATAGCTCTTCCTAAGTACAATAAATAAGCACATAACATTATTAATAGAAGAAAGAAAGAAAGTAAAACAACAACAAAAAAGCAGAAAAACAAGGCATTACCACTACAGAAGGAAATAAAAACGAAAAAATATGAAAACTGTTTAGTTAGTTGATTAAAGAGAAAGAAGCAATACTATAAAAGACAATAAAATCGATATTCTCATTGTTATTCCATTCTTTTATTTTATTCATACACTGAACGGCTTAATATTGAATTGCATGATGGGAAACAATAATGACTGGCTCTATGCTAGAAGTTACACCTGGAGTTCCAGTGAGAAGTCGTTACCAGAGGGGTCCAGGTCCAAGTCAGGTAAGAGATAGGTTACTCTCACCTATGACATCGGCTGGTAATTGCGCTGTACATATATATCACGAATCGGTAGAAGTTGGAATTCATTAGCCGTTGGATCAGGTCCCAATCGCTGGATTGTCTCCGAACACGCGTTTTAACCTCAAGGTTCGAAGCCCAGTGGGTAAGTACTGATGAAGAGCCTCAAACTAAGACGAAACGACTGTCCAGTAATACTCCCAGGGTTTCCAGTGGTTTTCTAACTCGTGATAAAAGCTGTAACCAATCAAATCCTTGGTAAATAATGATATTCTACCACATAAATAACAAATGAATCGTCAGCAATGAAGAAACCACATGGACGATTGCTTTAAACAGTTGATGGGTGCCAGAGTCCGAATCTCACCCCCAACCTACATCAGCTTAGGAAACTGAATAGTATCACCAGCTTACACACAATAAGTGTAGCTCACAGTCTAAAACATGAAAGATCTGTGTCGGGAGCTGAGTTCAAACAACAGTAATGAAGAAAAGCTAAGTTAGCTTTACTAAACAAAAATCACAGTATAGACACTAATCTTAATATTATAACCGGAGGAGTAAAGAGTAACTCTTCTTCACTGACATCAAAGAGTGCATATATAGGGCTTCAAGCTTTAAGCCTGAGGTTTCAGCAGTAATTGTTGTACCGACCACAAACCGATGTGTTGTGGTCTTAACGCTGGAAACCCATCTTTCCGTTCTACTGTACAACTAAGACTTTTTTGAGTAACCCACAATCACTAATTGCCCTGACGACAGTGCTAAAAATCTGTGGTATTATATAAAAACAATAATTTTTCAAAACGAAAATTAACAACACACACACACACACCCGCCCACCTCCAACAATTCCAATGGGCAGTTATACAGATCAAATTAGGTCTAAGATACAGAAGTATTTAACCAAAAATAACCGTAAGAAGTACCTGAGAATCACACAGAATATTTTCAACAAAGGGGATTAAAACTTCGTCAGTAAGAATTACGCCCCGAACACTCCCCATAGACAATCTAAGGTCAGGATGACCTAGACTCACTCAAAAACAAAATTGCAGCAGTAAAACAACACATCATCAATACCATCACAAAACTACAAATAGACGCGTTCAAATTAGAGATTAAACAAGAACAAAAAGGAATAATAATAATAATAATAATAATAATAAGGATTAAGTCACGCAAACGATAGGACAATAATAAATAGCCTAGGAGAAAAGAGGAATACAACTACAAAGTTAGTTGAAATATTCAAATAATAATTAGAACGTTTAGGAGGGGATTTTGCAAACAATAAGCCTAACCTCACACGTGTAACCCATCCTCTTTTCCGGGCTTACTATCCGACCTGGCTAAGTGAGCTTTAAGAGTATGTCGGCTGGGAATCGAATCCCGGATGACATGCATGGTTTACGGGTATTCTATACCTGAACCACTGATGAAAAAATGAAACTATAGGAAACACATACCTGAATACTAAGTAAGCACCTTGATATGATTATGAATAATAGAATTTCCTCGAAACGTCAACAGTGAATGAAATGAAACTAAACTCTACCACAAGGGGCCAAATTCTATTCTTATTTGAAGAAAAATCAGTCATTTCGTTGACGTGTGTCTCATATTCAAATGAAACTAGATCATGTGTAATTGTCACGTGATGCAGATTGATAGGTAATAAATAGACATTTTAAGTTAATGACTGCAAAGACAGAAGTGTTTCTTCCTCAAATCTGGAATTAGTTTATCTTGTAGAAATGAAATAACCTCATTGGATAACTTGCCAACCAATCAGGGCAACTTATTCTCCATTGACATAGCTAAACTTTAATGTGGCTTACTATTATTATTATTATTATTCCATATGCCTTCAGCAGCACATCTTCATATTGTCCTGTTCTCCACAGCTCTCATGAACTGGCCCCACACGATTGCCTATAAGCTGTCATTTCCTCCTGACACGATCTCCTCGGGTGTCATCCTCAGACACCCAACTCTTCGTTTCCAACTCGGGTTCCACTCGAGGGCCTGGCCCGCGATATCACTCGGCGATCTCCTGAGCGTACATCCAACCTAAGAATGTATAAATATGATGTGTTTTTCCTTAATAAAAGTCCATTACCCAGTCTCTTACCTCCTCCCGTTACATAATGACTTTAATTTATTAAGAGAGGTATTTTTTCTAAAAATTCCTTTACGTTCCCAATAAAACATAAGGATTCAAGCTAGAGCTTTGAAGATTCGGTAGCGGTAGTGTTTACTTTAACGGGATGGGGTTGCTAGCCTCATGCCCAATCTTTCCTCTTCACCAGTCTTATTATTAGCTTAGCGAAGTAAAGGAGTGTGTCGGCCGGGGATCGAACCCCGGACCACCTGCATAGTCGGCGAGCATTCTACCACTGTGCCACCAAAGCACAAGAGAGGTATACTGTCAAATTATTCTTGAAGAATTACCTCTACGATATTTATAAGATCCTGTTGGTAATCAGGAGACAGAATCTAGTGAACGATTCCACACAGTATCTGAAGTGATTACTAGTGAAGTCACCAAGCCACACTCACTTACTTACTCACCAGAAATACAAATACAGTTGACAAAAAACGCAAATAAGACGAAACGTGAGTTATACAAAATATAAAAAAATACATCGATTCACCAGTATACAAAAATAAAGAAATAATCTTATTGAAAGCATGTGACATCATGATTAATTGTTTTGAAGAATGTAGCAGTAACATTAGTATAAGTATATAAAACTATGTGAAATCAAATATAAGACAAACGAAGCAGACAATAAAATCGTAGGATGGCATGCAAATGTATATTATGAAGTATCTACATTATGAAGTGTTAGTTAAATGCATTCAATGTCTGTCTGTCTATCTATCTATATGTCTGTCTGGATGTGTGTGTGTATAATTCTGATAAGTGATGCCGAAGATTACCTGGAAATCGTTCCACTTATTTTGAAAGAATAAAGTGTTACTGTTGTCATTGTTGCTTAATTAATTACTCAGAGATAAAAAATAAAATTTATGCTGTCAGTTAAAACACGTGTTAGGTGAGTAATAAACTAATGATGATAGGCTAAAACTAATGTTTATTATATTATAGTAGGAGAGACGACTAACTACAACCACAACAACTCCGATAATATACTTAGTTTCTTAGTACCTTGGGAAACCGAAACTAGGGCGCTTCTCATATACATCGGCATAAACACGTGTTGCTATTTTTAATGAATTTGTCATCAAGAAAATTATTTTACAAAAGCATTCAGCAGAGAAAAAGTTTCTTTATCAACGCTATCATCATTTTCAAAGCCCATACAAGAATCGTATTTATATCTTCTATAGTTTGGTTTGTAAGGGTTAGTTATGTTTTTATGAGTTGCGATCACGGATTGATATCAGTTAGAGAACCATTGAAAACCAGCACCGGTGTACTGGAATGCCAACTGCCTCATCCTAGTTTGGCAATCATCGGCAGTACGCACCCACCACATGGTATTCGAACCCAGGACCTTCTGCTTACAAGGCGAGCTCGTATACCATTCAGCCACTGGGACCCCCGATTCAATGGCTCATGAATTCTAACTTCTAATAATTCATGATTTAGCCCTTTACAAACCAAACTATAGAAAATTAATCTGATGCTCACTGGTGACTTGCTAAGGGATGGAGTTTCTTAGAGTTCTAGTGAGAAGTCGTGACCAATGAGGTCCATCCAGATGTCACGTGTGAAGATGGATGTCCCACCGGCGACAATGGTTGGGGTCCCGCTAAATCATGAATCGGTAGAAGTTAGAATTCATGAGCCATTAAATCGGGTTCCAGCGGCTGAATGGTATACGAGCTTGCCTCGTAACCAGGAGGTCCTGGGTTCGAATACCATGTGGTGGGTGCGTACTGCCGATGATTCCCAAACTAGGATGAAACAGCTGTTCAGTGCACTCCCTAGTATTTATATCTACCAAAAACGTAATAGTCTGTAACTGAGTAATAGGGGTGGGAGTGGGGTGGGGTGACATGACTGATACAATTAATCATAAGTGATTTCTAAAAAACAAAAGAGATTACACAATAATCAACGATTCAATGGAAGTAAGCGTCTGAGATTTGATAAGGTGAAAATCGTTATCAGATGAGAAGCAAGTTAGTTGAGTGTCGTCCACTTGACAAATGTGAAGGTGAGAGAGAGGGAGGGAGAAAATGCACAAAAGGAACATGTAAGAGTAACAACATTGAATTGATTACTAAAAATAGAAACGAATAAGTAGGCAAGAGTTTAGAACCATGGTAGGTTAAGAGACTGAACAAACCTTTACTGTGCACAAAGTTCAGGGTTATACTGACGAATCGTTATCGCCAACGCCATTCACAAGTGACGAAACCTAGCACCCCCTGTATTATTCGTTCTTACTTTGTAAATACTTCTAAAAACAAAGGACTCTCATGGAGCTGCATGGCTTAAGTTCACCATGTGCTCCACAAGGGTGAACTAGTAGGTGTTTTGCATCGTTCTCTTGATAACAGTGCCGGATGATGTTCAGAAACGCGTATAGAAATTACGCGTTGCGTACACTGAACTGAACACAAACCTTGAAAACGACGACGAATTAATCGATCATTAACTTTGAATTGTTTGAGCAATTACACACAAACAACGCTATAAAGATAAATATGGTTGAAAGTTCAAAATAAACCTGATAAATCTGAAATCAACGACGCAACTATTAGTGCAACAGTCGACCTATACATCAACATGTTAGGATTTCAGTTTATTTCTACGCATAAATACTTAGCGTAAAATGATGTAAATCTAAAAGTTTGTAAAAGTATTCCGACAATAGCGAAAAGAAATGCATCACATTGAGTAATTATCTATGAAGACAGAAATATGTTATATGACAAAATAAAAAAGATACAAAAAAATACTTAGTCCCGCGCATTGCTAAATATAATATTCCCCTTATAAAAAAATTCAGTAAATAAGGCTAAGAAATATTGGTCGGTCGGTCGGTTTCCGACATAGAACTTTGCACATATGTGCGGCAGTTCAAGTCGTCACACTCCATGTAGCACACAAAGGAAGAGAAGAAAGTAGGAGAAATGCATAATATAGACAGAAAGTTGAGGTGTGAGACAAAGGATGCCAAACATACGAAGATTGTTGCTCAAGGTGTTCAGTAGACTCTGCATTTTGTCAGCGTCCTCGCCTAGAAGGACTATATCGTCTGCATATTCTAAGTCAACGAGATTATTCCCTGGTAGCAAGTCAATCGCTGAAGTGTTAGGCTTAAGTCCGTTAGTACGTTTATGATGAAGTTGGATAGGAATGGGGATAATGGGCATCCTTGACGGACGCCACTAGTCGTCACCACTTCAGATGACAACTCGTCGTAAGCCCTCACCTGGCTGCATGAGTACGAGTAGAGTGCCTTAATCAGTGCAATGTATTTTCTCGGCATTCCCTCTACAGCCAAGCATCGCCAGAGAACCTCTCGGTCGACAGAATCGAATTCCGCCTTTAGGTCAAGAAATATAATGATTTTTGGACGCCGGTAGGAATCCCTATGTTCTAGAATCTGTCGAAGGGCGAAGATATGATCAATATACCCTCTTCCTGGCCTAAAACCTGCCTGGTTTTCTCGTGTTTGTGCCTCCCGAGCACCACTTAGTCTGCGCAGTATTATTGAGCCTAGGATTTTAGATACTATATTAGTCAAGCTAATCTCTCTGTGATTATCACAAGAAGACTTGTCTCCCTTCTTGTATATCGGGATGATCAGTTACTTACACCAACCCGATGGGACTTCCTCTGATTCCCAGACGCTGCCTAGAACCTCAGTTAATGCAGACAGTAAACTGTCTCCACGGTACTCAAATACCTCTGGAGTCATTCCATCATTCCATTCCTTGCTTCAGATTAGTGACAGCTTTAGTAACCTCAGTTAAGGACGGAGAACCTGTGTCTATATCCCATTTAGGGAGTAATACATGTCCAAAGCACTGAGACCGGTATCCTGGGGTTTGTGCCACTGATAAGATTTATCAGTAGTATATTAAGAGACGTTTATCGGCGTACTAAAATCAAATAGAAGGGAGATAGATTTGATGTCAGAGAAAGCAAATGATGGAGTGTTGCGGGAAAACATGGGATACACGAAAAAAAGACACAGAAACACAATACGAAGGAATAGCAGAAGTAGCACAACGCGGAAGATCTGTACAAATGGTGATTTGAAGATGAGATGTACAAAATTTCGCTATATAGAAGTACCGAATTCCAAATAAACATTTCTTTACCAAGTATTTCATCCTCTACCGTTACATTTTTTATACCAAAAGTGGTGATTTTAACAATGTTCCTGAGCCTGCAATGCAGTAGATATCATAACCAATTACATGTTGTAACAACGACCTGTTTTGAATACTGCAAAGGTAGTAGTGATGATACTCAGTTGTGAGTTCTCAGGTGTAAATGAAAGATATCACTGACAGACTAATAATGCATCTGCACCAAGGATGATCTATATGGACTATAACTAACAAATAGAAATCCATACCCCTATCTCAGGTACATGAACTTTATCATACAACTCGCGAAAGGTTTGCCTCCACATATGGAAACAAAAAACACACTCCCACCAATCTTATTAATATTAGATTACATAAGTGTAAGATTTGAAGCTTAAAAATCTAAAATTATGAATCTGCGTCGGCTGAACACTAACATCCAAAGAGAAAGTTAAGCATAAGATTATAGGGGTGACGGTAGAACACGCTCACCAACCACGCCTCACGTGGTCCACGGTTCCAGCCTCGGGTGGAGCACTCCTAAACCTCACTAAGCCGGTAGGTAGTGAGGCTAGTAATGAGGCTAAGTTGGACATGAGGCTGGCAATCCTACCCTGTAAAATCAAAACCCCTTCACAGCTTTAGCTTGAAGCCCTATGTTCACTCGGAACGTTATTATTATTATTATTATAGCTTGATTCCACACAGTATTTTGGTACAAGTATGAAATTTTCAGCATGTGATATCGATAGCCCAAATTTAGCAGGCCGACCATTGATATCAGGTGTGCGTCGGCGGTGGACCGAACCTCGGACCATGTGCATGGTTGGCGAGAGTCCTAACCACTGTGCCACCGACGCACCGACGCAACGTAAAGCAATAAAATAAAAAATAGGGGTAGGGAGCAAAGAATCTCTCTTACACTTACCTTGATAAACCACCATAATCAAGACCTTCTTCACCAGTAAATGATATAAATAATCGACAACGTAATTCATGTGCTTTTAATCGCATAATTTGTTCAAATGAATCCACAAGAAGATTACTACGAGATACAACAACTTTAACATTTTTAGTAACTAAATTTGAATGACAAAGATAGCGGAAACTGGAGACTTTATTTTCAAATGACCAAGCTTGTTCAATATTACCACTGTAAGAGAACAAAAACACAGAGAGAGAAAAAAATAAATAAAATGTAAGTGATGTAAAATAATAATAATAATAATAACAATAATAATAAAAAAGCCCCTAAAATGTAGTTTTGTTTACACGACCGCTTTCATTCATATACCACTCAAACTGAAATTACGTATGATCGGGTATAGCCTACTCTAACCACGTGCCTGTAATTGAACCTAACAACAGGTATGTATCACATCGGCACGATTACCGAGAATGCACACTGCAACGGCTTGACGAAGTATACCGCCTGCAAACAGCACTGATTAGGTCTTTATTGGGTCTCAAGTATTGGTTTAGCAGTGACACTACTGAAAGTTTACACCATAATGAAATCGTACTGCACGCTGACGGATAAAGATAATAAAGATAAATCATTTCTCTTGGAAGACATTTATTAGTATTACAGTTATGCTGCTCTCTAACTTTGGAGAAAAAAACCTTACCAAAGGTTGACTGTAAACATTTTGGACTCTACCTTGTCAAACAGCTCCCGAATGAAGCCAGTAACTTCTAAAAAAAGGAACTCGACCCTATCAAAAGAATACCACCCTTAAACACGACGTTACTGTACTGGTCAACAATGCAGTGACTTCAAATAACTCAGTTATGTGCAACAACCTTTTGTTAGGTGTAAAACACAAGCAGCTTATAATATATGATCATCAATAACAATTACTGTTATTATGTAAGTGAGCTTTAACGCAAAAACTTTATCTACTGGAGTATTTAGTTACGCTTTATATCAGCATTAGGCCGATGCTTAAAGCGAAATACGTGCAGCAACTCAGACTGAATTCAACAATGACTGATTAAAAGCAAGTAAAGTGCTTAAGTTAAGCACAAGCAAATTATCTATCTAACAGAGAACATACACACGCCTTTAGTGTCTGCAAACGAAATGCTAAAATTATTAAACGATGAGAGGTTTTTACGCCAATAATCCCAAAGTTATGTACACCCACCGTTCTACACTTATTGCCTCTATTATCCATTTTAAAGGTAGCACCTAGGAGACTATTATTATTATTACCATTATTATTATTATAGTCATAACAAGTTATACATCATTCATAATTTTTTTATTCGTAGCCCCTACTGTTTGCCTTTCATACACAAACTTTTCAAACATATGCAAGTGTGTAATGCTGATTTGATTAACAAGAACTGAACTATCATCCTAAACTACTACTGTGGCGAGTGCTACTGATAAGATATATCAGTAGTATATAAACACATAGAAGCCTATAATCCAAAGCTTTCAAATGTATAAAAGGTATGTAGATGACACCTTTATTATTTGTAATAGTGATTGTAACTTGAATAATATATTAGATGCATTTAATGGTTGCCATCCGGCGATAAAATTCACACTCGAAATGGAGAACGAGTCTAGCATTCATTTTCTCGATGTGAACTTATCAAGGAGGACCGATGGAACTCTGAAGAGATCGATTTATCGTAAGCTGTCATGGAATGGTCAACTGACGAATTTCTGCAGCTGGGTACCCATTGGTCAAAAAAGATACCTGGTCCGGTCGCTTTTCACTCATATTCGGCGCATATGTAGCGCTGATACTGTGGAAAATGAGTTATACATCTTGAGGAAAATCCTAATAGAAAATGAATTTCCACCACGTTTTATAGATAAGAATATACATTCAAATCCTAAAAAAGTGACTTATCATCCGTACCCAAGAAAATACTTTACATGAGCTTGGAATTCAAAGGGGACTTAGCTTCCGATATCATAAAACGAAGGATATCACAGTCCCTGAAAAGAACATTCCCTGCTGCATCTTTGAGAATAGCCTTTACTAGTCGACCATTACTGTTCAATAACCTGAAGGACAAGATCCCGCTGTTGACCAACTCTATGTGTGTTTATCAACTCACCTGCTGGTGTGGAGCTAGGTATATCGGTCGTTCGAATAGACTTTTGTCCAAGAGAGTGCAAGAACACTATCCTGAATCGTTACGAAAAGGTGGAAGTGGAGCAATAAGAAGCGCGATCATTGAACATCTGGTCAACAATGATCGCCCTATCTCTATAGCCTCCGCCTTCAAAGTCATCTACAAGGCAAAGAGTAATTTACCCAAATCCCTACGTACCCGAAGCTGAAGCTTTGGCTATCGAAACAGAAAAGCCAGATCTCTGTGTACAGGAAAAGTTCGTTCAACCCCCCCAACTTTCATGGTCTTAATCCCTCTATGCTAAAGTATGGTAATCCCCAATCATATTTTAGCTGTACCAATTTTTCATTTTTGTCTATTCAATTTGTATACTCTTCCTTATTACGTCAGTTGTTAATATTACTACCCTCACTTTTAACTGTCCCCGGTATTATTTCACTTGTTCCACTTGTCATTCTAAATCAATCCCTTTTTACAACATTAAATTCGATGCTTTCAAATTTCACACAATATTACGTAACGTTTTTATTTTATTCGATTTGTCTACTAACCCTATAATTGCACACCCTTTTCAAGTTCTATCCATCCTATGAATTATTCTATATATGACATTAATTTGCTTTGCCACTTGACATTTAACTACAATTATAATCACAAACATTTTAGTTTTAATTGCATTTCATATTAATTATTATTATTTTATGCATTCACACCTATGATTTAATTCCCTCACCGGATATAACTTCTTAAAAACCATACATATATACGATTTTACAGCTTGATGATAAACTCGTTGAAGAGTCTCTTCGCTGAATCACCACTTGTTTTGATTTTCTATATGTATATAAACAGACGTTCATCGGCATAAAAAAAATCAAAAAGCACGGAGATACATTTGGTTTCAGAGAAGGGAAATGATACAGAGTTGTGGAAGACGTGAAAGGAACACAAAGAAACACAATATGAAGTATAGAAGTACCATAACAAGGAAGATCTGTGCAAATGTTGTGTTGAAGATAAGGTATACATCACCTGGCTATATCGAAGTACCTAATTTCCAAATAAACATTCCTTTACCGAGTCTTCGTCTTCTACCCTTACACTAATATCACTACTACTATGATACAGATATGTACCAGTTCGACCAATAACTCCCAAGTTCGAGCCCCACTCCGCTTACGTGAGTCAAGTGGGTAGCATTATCAGTTACTGCATACTAGATATGGCTAACAGGTTGCTGTGCATGAAATATATATATATGTAATGTCTGATTAAACGGGTTCTAACAATACCAGGTACCTGTTCTGTTGTCTGAATGTATTTAGTCATGTGTGTGTTCTTTTCAAGCTTTGAATTTTATTACACTGTTACACATTTGTTTTGTTTTGTTTTTTCAATTCGGTTAGAATTTTTGTTTACTCTGTTAACCAGCCTTTAAATCAACCACTTTGATATACAAGTTCGACCTTACAACTATTGTAATCAAGGGTGTTTTTTTATAGATTCAATAATTTTGTCTGACATTCTTAAATTTATTAACTAATATATAGAAATATAAATATATTTCGAAATGCGTTTTAGGCTTAAATACATTCGTGGTGAAGAAAAGCCTTAATTTCCGTAGGACACCAGCATGTACGATAATACCCATTTAGAGACAATGAACTATCTGTTCCTCTGTTGTGTTGTACTAATGTTGATAAAGCTCTTATTTTTCGATACTATAATCTATCGCATATTGTTGCAGGGTAATTTTAGAACGGAAGATGCAGAACACCCTACAAACAACGAATTCAGATGTTGTGAGATCGGCTTTCAGGCAGTGATCCACAGACTCGAGTCCCACTCCACCATAAACAGCCTGGGGAGCTGTGGCTCTTAGCCTACCACATCAAAAATCTATAGTAGGTAATTGAGCTTAAACAGCTTATAAGATAAACAGAAAAGTTTGAGAACCCTACATATAAACATGTTAGAGAACCACTAGAAAACCCAAGAGTACTAGACAGATGATTCGTCCTAATTCGGGACTTTTCACCAGTTTTCACCTATTGGGATTAGAACCCATAGCGAGCTGGTAGATCATTCAGCTACTTGGACCCGATCCAATGGCTCATGAATTCCAACTTCTGACGATTCGTGATGTATTATATACTGCGTTTGAACCGCAGTGGGTATGTACCGATGAGGAGTCCCAAATTAGGACAAAACACCTGACTTTCCAGTACTCCGAAGTCTTTTAGTGGTTCTCTAAATAATCTTAATTAACCATCAAACCTGTAACCAATCAAATCCCTGCAAGCCAACACCTGGTAATACACAAATCATACAGATATTAGTGGAAGTCACATTGAAAGTGTAAACCCAACAGAAGTGTATGCGAAAAAAAATGTAAAACGTGTACCTTGCATCTTTTCGTCTGGGATCATTAAATGTAGACGTTTTTGTATTATGATCAACAAAAAATGGAAATCCTTCAGTTGTATAACGAATTTCCCAACCAGCTGGTAATGGATGACCTTGTATTCGAGGATCTTCCCATTGGGATATTCGACTAACATGATTAACAAAATAAGAGCGACCAGACATATCGACACGTCGTTCTACAATAAAAAGAAATGACATGAATTGCTTATTTGAAAGACAACAATAACTGGAACTTTAGTGCAATTTTATAGTATAATATGAGCATGAAAGTAATGTACTAAGTACATCCACCACCACTTATTACGTTGGACAACACAATACCAGTCAATTATCAGAACGAAACCTTTCATCATATAAGTTACATTGTCGGATAGTGTAAATAAGCTTTGCTCAAAAGAAAAAGCCAAAGAAAAATTATCCATTGTGGATAAATGTCTACAGCATAATGGCTACATACACTGAGTTCATCGACGAACATCGGAACACAGCGTGGAAACGGTGGATTGCAGTACATTGCAGAAAGGATACCTTGCTACACCTTGCCTTGGAAGGTGACCTTTTGAGTATAATAAGATGCAGACTGAGTAGCGTGCTGAAAAGAACATATGCAGCCGCCAAGCAACTAAACAGGGCAATTGTGCGCCCTACCCAATTGGACACTGGTCATTTGTGAACAATCTAAAGGCCTTCAAAATCATCAAGAGGCAAACGAAACTTAGCATGCCACGTATTGTCGAGGCAATCGCCATCAGATGGTTAAAACCAAATCTATGTACCCAGTGGTGAACTTTGCACAAATATGGTGGTTGAGCGCACAAAACAAAGCTATACATTTTTGAATACGTCATTTATTTTTCTGTTCTGTTTAGAAAATCCCATTTTTTGTTTTTCATTTGGATGGCGCACTTGTCATACTCCGTTTCTCGCCATTTTAGAAAAAGTATTTTCAATAGCTATGTAACTTATTTTAGTAATATACTTTAACCGCAATTTTGAACTGTCCCACACTAAGACGAAACAGCTGTCCAGTACTTCCAGGTTTTCCGATGGTTCTCTAACCAATGTCAGCTCATGATGAAATCCTGTAACCAATCAAATCCCTACAAACCAACACTTAAATATTCGGCAAAGTTAAACTTTAAGCACCACTAACTACCAATCAGCGAATGACCTCGAACCCGCCAATCCCGTGAAGGCAATTTTGTGCATGGAATACATGTATTTATGAAAAAATGCATAAAAACTGTATAAAAAGTGTTACAGAGGATGCCTTTCTCTCACATGTGATAAAGGTAGCTACCAGTTTTAGGTTGGTGTATCAACAGGATATAATTCCATCGTGGGTAAAATTTGTTTTGATAAAATTTCATAGTGTTACACAGTAATATTTACTGAGCAATAAATTGTGCTCGAAACGTCACCAGTAAATATTACTGTCTAACAAACACTGTGAGACTTTATCAAAATAAATTTTACCCACAATGGAATTATACTCCACCTCCACATTGCACAAGTTCTATTCTTATATCAACAGAGCAATTTAACCACATACTATGCATGTAATTATTTAGGTCTCCTAATCCTAGCAATAACCTTGATCTTTGCTGAACCTAACCCTAACGTGAAAACATCCCTCAACTAACTGTAATCTAACTCGAACGAACCCTAATGTCGCATTTAGTGGGTTAATCTAACCCTAACTTGTCCTTGGCTTAAAGCGTAACTTAATCTTTCACAAACCTAAGCTGAAACTTCCCAGATGTCCCATTTAATAACATAACACTCCGATGAGCACATATTTTACTGATGGTGACAACATTATTTGCCAGGTTTCACTAATTTGCTCAGCGGGCGTTTCAAGGTCGTTGGTGCGATCGCACTCCACCGGGAGTTCGTGATGCTTAAAGTTTAACTTGACCGAATATTCGTTATCATCCTATAAATAGTCAATCCCCATTTAACTCTTAATAATTGAACAACTGACATCATTCCAGACTTATGTCACTTACAGTTTCTACCAATTGCTGCTTGTCATCGAGAGAAGAAGAAAAAATATATGTTCAAATCGTTTTTGTACTTTATATGTTTGTACTTAAAAAGAATTGAGCAAAGAATATCTTTTCCGATAACTTCCTTTTCTGGATCTACAGCTACATCTATATGCTTATATACACAGAATATTCTAGAATTATAGTTTTTTAGATACTATCGATTTATCAATTAAGATAAATGGAATTACAGATGCATAAATAAGCATAAAACTGTGATAGCAAATAGAATATCAAATAAAACTAAGGAAATTGACGATCTTTAGAACTCAGATGGCCAAGGTAAGGACAATGTCTGAACCAACTAACTTCTTTTGGATACATAAGTTAGGCTTCTTAATGTAGATTCCAACAGCCAGCCTCAACAATACGTAATAGATGAACTCTTAAGGTAAAGCTAAGATTAGTTGGTATGCGGTAGATGACTTTGAAAGGTGCGTCGTTAACATCAATCTTGTGTTCTGTATCCACAAGATCAGATAGAATACAACTATGAATGGACTTTGTCTGTCCTTTACTTAACCACGCAGGATGGTGCTCGGAAATCCGACAAAATACACGCCTACCTAATTGTACGGCCTGTGTAACTAGCTTCAAATGAGCAGTCAAATTGGTAGATACGCATACAAGAAGCGAAATTAAACAGTTTATCTTTAACTCCCGAACGCAAAATAGTGGGATAGAGGATGGTTTTGTTCAGGTTCTCGCATCATTGAAAAGAACCGACGAAATAATTTATTTTTTAAATAACCTCAATATCCTGGTACATATGTCTATACCTTGCGCTTTGTTCAAGACTAAAAAATGTCACAACTTGAGAAAGGCTCTTAAACACACATGAGCAAATCAATGAAAGTTGGGAAATACAAACAAATCACCCGGTTTAAAACTCAACTGACATTTATAATATATATAGGGCATATGAGTTAGTTCCGGTCTTCCAAGAATAAACTAATGGTAAGCAAAACAACTTAACAGCTGATTGAACTGTGAATGCCTAAGTAATGTCAGAAAATCTACCCGCCACACACTGCGTGGAATGAATTATCGTACCAGGGGTGAAGCAAAGACACACACCTCGCGGGATCATATTATCTTTCGCTTAGTATCCTCTACTAACCGCATTATATAGTCTACTGTGAACAATGCTACATTATATATAATTAACCATTCATTATTAGTTTGTAGGCAGCAAAAGAAACCATTTAATTGTGTGTAGGCCGTGTGTGTAGCTAATAATAATAATACGTCAATTAAAAGCAGAAGATGAAGAAAAAACACAACGGCATGCTGCTTTTTATAGGCAAGCAAGAATAATGTGGCAGCAGCACTGAATGAATTTTGAAACTTGCTGATTTACATGCACACACAGGCAAGACAGAAACACATATACATACACAACTACAAACGATAAAACTGCTTTATCAAATAACTGAAGATCGAGAAAATTCCTATGCCTATTTTATTTATTATTAATGAATTGCATATTTAAATGACAATAATATAGACAAGGTAGGACAGCATAAAGAGAAATCAATAGTTGAGAATATACCGTCAATCACCAACAGACAAATAACTGAAGGTTCTTAATAATAATAATAAATACATCGAGGCATCAGCTTGAGCAGCCCATATACCAAACTGGCATTGATCGATACGATCAGATTTATCAACAGGTGATCACATACATGAATAAAATAGTTCTAAATCATACTCGTACCCCAAATATTCATCAACCTTATTCAACAGCTGTACGACAACGGCACATGTCAAGTGATCCACAACGGAAAACTCAGACAAGGGTGCTTATTATCACCAATGATATTCCTAGTTGTGGTGGACTGCATTATGCGTCAGAGAGTGAGAAACGAGAAGACAGGGATATCCTAGACCGACGTGAAGAACCTGGATTTCGCGGATAACTTATGTTTGATGTCACACAAAATCGAAGACTTACAAACGAAAACCGACAAACTGGTCGAAGAACCAGCAAAGACAGGACTCCAGGTGAACATGGACAAGACGGAGGTTATGAAAATAACCAACCAACAATAACAACAACAGCAGCAACATCCAGCACCAATCACCATCAACGGGAGGGGTTTGAAAGAGGTTACTTCATTCACTTATCCAGGCAGCATTGTCTCAACTACAGGAGGAACGGACGACAATGTCAAATCGAGAGTCGGGAAGGCGAGAAACACATTCATCAACCTGAAACCAATCTGGAAATCTTCCGCTGTCACTCACCATCAACAACAAAATTTGGATTTTCAATACAAACGTCAAGTCAGTTCTTCTATACGGATCACAAACTTGGCGGGTCACAAAGAATATTTCCAACAGCCTGTTGCAGACCTTTATCAACAGCTGTCTTCGTTCTGTACTGAAGATCAGATGGCCGGAAAGAATCACAAACAAGAAACCATGGGAACAAACAAAACAAGGACCAATCGCTCAACAAATATGCAGGAGAAACTGGAGATGGATTGGACACTCGCTGAGGGTGACATCGCGCGTCAGGCCAGTACTCGAGTGGAACCCGGAAGGGAAGCGGCGGGTCGGACGTCCAAGGGTGACATGGAGGAGATCGTGTGAAGAGGAGTTGAAACAGTATGGACTAACATGGATGCAGGTGAAAAGTACAGCAGAAGACAGAAGCAAGTGGAGACGTGTAGTTGAAGCCCTATGTTCCACTAGGAACCCAAGGGAACAATAATAATTATAATAAATCATACTCGTTACATAATAAGTGCCTCTGGTGGTCCAGTCATCTAGTAAATAACGCGTACTAGGTTCGAATCTCAGTGGGAACATTATCACTCACATGGGAGCAGGTAGATCCGGTTGACGAGTATCGAAGAGGACAATATGCGCCTCCTGGATTCTACTGCTAGCTCCCCCCACTCGACCACACAAATAACTTCAAGTTAACAATAAAATAGTTCATCATCACACTGATGATGATGATCATGATGATGACGATGTACTTACCCCAATTAGCTGGAAGAGGACCAAGTGGATCCATTACTCCACAAGCTGAGGTATTTGTTCGTGAACTACCGTCTGGTAGCATACCACCAGTATTCCATACTGCATTAGCATAACGTTCATTCATTTGTTGGTGTAGAACACCATTACGTGTAGCAGCTAATTGTTGAAAATTTTCTACTGTATTTAAGAGTGTTTGATTTGGGCATAACCATGTAGTAGTTCTAGTATTGTGATCAATATAATACACACGTCCAACACTGTCTGTTCGACGTTCCCAGCTATAATGAATTATACAGAAAATTACAGCAAGTGATTCAGTTATATAATCGCATATATTTGTGATTATAATCTTGCTTACACGATCAAGAGACAAAAATATTTACCTTATAAAAGGGTTCATGAGATGTATATTACATTTGGAATATAAAGCTCTGGCTTTTCTATTTCGATGACCAAAGGCTCAGCAATACAAATGAGTCGGACCACTTAATACTTCTGCCAGGCTAATTTCCGTCTTAAAGCGGATAACTTTAAAGGAAGGGGTTGTAGGGATCAGGGCCAAAAGTATCCGCCAGATGTGTAATTATTGTGCTTCTTAAAGCCCTACTTCCACCTCTTCGTAGCCAACCTCTTTATGACAAAGCAATTTATTGTATTTTTTTCAATTATAGAAAGTTATATGTGGATTTGTGAGGGGTTCTTAGACAAGTCTAGATCCACATTGAACACAAATGTATACCGGGTAAATTACCCCCCCCCCCTCGTCACACACACTAACGCTAACCGCATAAATTCCATTTTGAAAACTAAACATCAATACTGTTCACCAAACTGAATTAATACAAAAAATGTTCGAGAGAAAGGAGATATGCAGAGGGGCGAAAATGAGTGCCAACAGTTCTTCAACCTATGTTTGTCCAGGTGAAGAACAGTAGTTTCATGTAGTGTAAACGACAGTGGTGCAACTGATAGATCTAAGCTAGATTCCGGGTACAAATCCCACCCAATCCGTCTACGGTTACATACAAGATATCGCAGTAGTATAGTTAGCCCCTCCCCTCACACACACAAACACTGAGTATCGACCATAGTCAGGTGGAAGAAAGCACCTGAATTAGGTTCAGTTTAACACTATCCCTTTTAAAGTCAGGTAGTTTAACTTCCCAGCTGGAAGGTGACATAATGTGGAGACACTGAGTACCATACGCTATTTTCAAAAACAGAACTGAACACACTAAGAGAAACTTGGTTTGGTCATATACACCTAAATGAATAAAAATTAACATCAAAGCAGTTTTCGTTACTAACCGAAATAAGCAAGAAAAAAAAACAGTAGGACTGGGGAGTTGTTTTACAATCAATTGCGTAATAGTAGTAGACACCAGTAACAAGATAGGCCCCTCAGATGTAAATAAAAAATATCTAAGAATGATGAAATGAATGAAGTTAGATTGTAATGGAAATTACTTGGCGATGTTACAGAGCAGAGATTATGCTACGGATTTCGATCAATACGTATCCGTTTTGAAACTTAATGACGGCGGTCTACTTAAATCACTGGGATACTTGAATTTCGATCCGTAAAAATGCTCGAGCTCATGCAATTATGTCAAATGATCCCTACATGGACTCGCACACATATTTAATTAGCTCCAAACAGATTGCTGAGCAATTCTTAATGGAAATGAAGAAATCTACAGAATTGGTTATCTCTTCATAGGCGACAATGCCACGTCACATAATTTACTTCAAGTTACCACCCTGTATGAAGAGGCAATATATTGGAAGTAAATACACTGAAAATATTTGTACTATGTGTTCATATATTGTCTGAAATAAAGCTAAATTTGCATTAGTCACATCTTTTGAATGAATTCCGGTAAATAGTAAACTCCGCCTATAAATTCATGATATATATTGCCACTGTCATTACATAACATCCGTGAATATTTGTTTTCGTACACAAATCAGTAGACTCTAGAGGCCAATCACCGAAAAACGGTGGACTTAAATTTAGGTGTCGGCTTTGAGGTCATTTACTGTGACTGGACACTACAAAGTAAACAATGCCATGCGTCTAGTCCTCCGCGATTGGTGCAGACTGTGAACTCTATCAGTCAAGTTTGCAATCTGGCCACCATTTAAACGGTGGCTCGCTATAACGGTGCACTCTGAATTGTTGTTCAATAGTTAGATGTAGTCGGCAAGAAGTGCATTGGACCCAGGTTTTGTGCTTGTTAGCACTGTAATTTCTTATCTTGAAGGAACACATATCCCTTTTGAAATTCGAACCTTGGCCATCTAGTACTGCATTCAGCAACATTACCACTAATTTACTCGAGCTCGTGATTGACCTCACCGTAGGACCATAATGAACACTTTGATAGGGTACTAGGTGGTGGTAACTAATGCCATGCATCTAGTCCAACGTGTTTGGTGCAGACTGTGCTACCTGTCAGTCAAGGTTGCAGTGTGTGGGTATTTAAATGAATTCCAGGTGGCAAACTGGAACGAGGTAACCGTTTCATTCTTTTTTTCGGGATTATGAGCCACACTTATTATGTGGGAGCTGCTGACGACATTAACCTAGTTGCTCAGGCTGGTGAATTAGGTACAGCCAGAGTGGAACTCAAGACCCAGATTAACCAAAAGTCAACTGTTTAAAGCAATGGAGCTACACATTCCTGTAACTATCTAATCGTGAAGAAATCATCCTGGAAAGTAAGCATTTGGTTATAATAACATTGAGAATAGATTACACGAGATAAATTTAATTGAAATAAGAAAAAATTAGTTCAGCGAAGAGTCTCTTTTCGGCGAATTCATTCACTTAGCTGTACAGTCGCAAATATATATACAATAATTTTGTGTGTGTGTGTACATTAGGTTTGTTTGATTACTAATCACCCATTATCTTGATGATGTAATCAACAACCTACACTAACTGTTATTTTGATTTTGACAAACCTAATGTACACACACACACACACAATAATTGTATATATATTTGCGACTGTACAGCTAAGTGAATGAATTCGCCGAAAAGAGACTCTTCGCTGAACTAATTTTTTCTTATTTCAATGTCTTAATGGGTATATTTCGCGAAATAAATTTAATTACCTACGAATAAGATAACAAAAGCATCCTTAGAGTTTGCATCACAACAGATTGAAAAAAATTGAAAGTAACTTACCCAGGTGGAAGAGGTGAAGGCTTACACCATGTGGTACTTTTAGTCAAATGATCCACATAATATTTTCGACCTTCTGCTGTATATTTAATTTCCCAACCTGGCGGTAAAGGTCCATCATCTGGATTCTCTGAACTAGTCGAAGATGAATTCTGTACTGATGAAGTACTTTCTGTTGAATTTGTATTATTATTAGTAGTATTACTAGTAGCAGTATTATTAGTATTACTAGCATTGTTAACATTCGTAGTTGGCATTCTTATTGAACCAGTATTACGTGGAATATCACGACGTGGTGATGGATTGTGACGACCGTTCACCTGATTAGTATGCTTGATGTTAAGATGATAGGGGAGATAATAAAAAAAACGAGAAATTCTCATTAAAATTAAATCCTGTCATCACATAAAATGCAATCACCACACACAAACACACACATACGAAAATCGAATGAACTGATTACAGTCCATCCAAAGCAGAAAAAGCATCACTATAGAATCACTTACAAAGTAATAACCAAGTGGTACATACGGTCGCCTGTGCATTTTCTAATAGGGAAGTGTAATATATATAATAAGTAATCCACGACAAATAATGTTTCTCTCGAGAAAAACGAAGAATTCACAATACAATATAATGCAATACAATACAGCTCAATAATTGTAAAATCTATAGTTATATACTATAGTAGAAAGCGTCGTGGGTTGAGAACAAAATATTTTGTTTAATATCGACTAACATGGACGAATCAAATTTATGCATTAAGAAACACAAAAATAAAACACAATGACAACTAATACATTATGAAAACAAAACCGTTATATATGTATATTATAACACCTGCCAGTGAACTGATTGATCGAAAGGCATATTTCATTTAAAAAATGACACCAAAATAAAGTCGTATTCCTAAAAGCTTATTGGTGTTTCGCTTATGGGAAGGAGTGTATTGAATTGACCCGGCTTTCTTCAAAAGGAATTCAATGAATGTTATTACAAGAATGCCGACTTAAACACCGTTCACGCAGACACACATGGAACACACAAACACACATTTATACGGACTATTTTCACTTTAAATAATAACCTAATCCAATGAGTGATAGTAAGTCGGTGGTTTAGCGGTAGAACGCTCGCCAGCTATGCCTTGCATGGTCTGGAGTCCGAGCCTCGGTCTACGCACTCTTAAACCTCACTAAGCCGGTAGTAAGGCCGGTAAAGAGACAAGGTTGGGCGTGAGGCTAGCAACCCCACCGCATAAAAACAAAACCAATGCTACCGAAAATTCAAAGCCCCAACCTGAAGCCCGATGTTTCACTTGGAACGTGAAGGAATAAAGTACAATGAATGAATAAGTGAAGCGTTGAAGTATCATATTTTTAAACTCGAAAAACAAGTGGGTTGAAAACTTTCTACGAAAAATTGGAGTAGGTGTAACTGCCGACTACTTTTTATAGTTAACAGCGTCATTCAATCAAATTCAAGTAGAGCGGCAAATCTCCAAGAATATTTGAAAACAACTCATGGATACAGATATTTCTTTGTACAGCCCGCGCAATATTTATGTGTAAGGTTTAGAATTTCGAAAGTAACCTTAGACGAATAAGGAAAGCGTAGTCTGAATGTTTATTTATTAGTTATGTTCAACACAAAACCTGGTATAATATAGCCACATGTGTGAGGGGCTGGGACACTGTCCGGGTACCCAAACCAAAGCGGGTGGTTGTCTCAGAGGACCACCTCTCTGGTCCTTTGACTTGGAGTCCTATCTGCAGGGCGAAGGAGCAGAATCAGGAGCTACGTCCCTATGGTCGCCGGTGACCAATACAAGTCCATACTCCATTTGATCTGTTTGGACTCTGGAGACCCACCATAGTAATTGCTTTCAATCTAACTGCTATCCAAACAACCTTCCTTGCATGGTGAAACCTGCAGGAACATAAATCCTAGCCAGAGTAGCTTGTTGGGTCACTGCGGTATGCAAGCCCGACCACCGCGTTAAGGAAGCAGTTTTCGACCGGGCCACCCCTGATTGAATACACCAGAAGTACTTAAGGACGGCAGACCAGGATTAGTATCTAAATGAATTGAAACTTTATTCGAGATGTGAGGGTTAAACAAGATATTCTCTGATTTCGTTCTCCCAGTCACCAAAAGAAGGGGAGAAAACTACTGATACATAAGTTCAACGACTAACATTTTCTAAAATCCTAGAATCATAGCTGGGAAACCACAGAATCAGCACACCTGTGAAAACCAATCTGGTTTCATCAAATCCAACCCTGGAGACATCCACAACAAATTCATTCTACACCACATTTCCTAACATCTACGTCCGTCAGCATAGTATGAGAATCAGAAGTTGAAAATTACTATATGAAGTCGGTAGTATGGTTTTAAGAGGTAAGGAATGGTGCTTCTCAGTCACAAGTCCCCAAGGGAAGTTCACACCAGTTAGGAGTAGGTGAGTAAACTGTCTGGGAAATAGTATTAGTGGGATGAAATCAAAATGAGGGAGGTGGGTGTATGCTCATGGAATAATGTGGACTGTTACTACTTCCTCGTTGCCCAAATCACAAAGTTAATTTCTTCCTAGCATACTAGAGAGAATAAACCTCCGTGCTGCGCGGCAGCAGGTCCCAGGAGAAAATTACTTGAAGCTGGCTGCTCACAGTTGTTTCAAGGTAAATCCTTTGGAGCTGCTTCCGTACAGAAGACCTCGCCGCTGGACACGAACGGCTGCAGGGGGTAATTCACGATGTACAACTTTTGGAGTTGACGACTTACCCACTCTTTGCCAGGACGCAATTACAATACGTAAGCCTAACGAAATATATCACAAAACCAGGGTTCCAAAGAACATCGCAGCAGCGAAAATCAGAATCACCTGGAAAAGTACTTTTTTGAAAAGTTTATTCCTTTGCGTTCCGAGTTGAACATAGGGCTTCAGACTAGAGCCCTAAGGTTTCAGCAGTAGTGGTTTGCTAGTCTCACGCCCAACCTTCTCTTTTTGTCCTGCTTACAACTGACTACAAGAGGTAAAAGGTTTGCGCCGGCCGGGAATTGAACCCCGAACCACAGAATAGATGTTTTGTCTAAGTTTGAGACTTTGTGAAAGTGAACAATCTTGACATTACCAGTAGTCAAACTCGAAACTATCAATCCATGAGGCAAGTGTGTAGCCCTCCACCTATTAGGAAGGAATTCAACAACCCATAAATTCCACCTGTAAATTCATAATATGCTGCCAGCGTTATCTACTATCATTAGTGAATATCTTTTTAACTGACTGCCTGACTGAGTTCTAACATAGGACGTACCACAGAAAGGCAGCATTTAGAGTTGCCACATTCCATGTAGCACAGAGAAGTCGATGAAAGAACGAGAAATAGGATTCAAAAGTACTATAATAAGCAAGAATGTTGGGGAGAAAGAATAGGGACATGGAAAACCTCAGGACTAAATACGTATGGGAGATCACGAAGAGTGAATACATCTGTGCCAGATCTCCAACAGTCTCCGGTCATCGAATCTTAGCATCCTGAGGGCCCCAAAGTGTGATATATCTAATAAATAAACTAATGTGGAATTACTTACTACCACAGTACCCAGGTCTTACACACATATTAATATGACTTATAGTCTTCCTGTACGAAGATTAATCAATAAACTCAGCTCAGTCATTGACTGGCCGCGTTTCAACGTAGAACTTTGCACAGGAGTGCAGTAGTTTCAGCTATCATTTTAATACATTCCCACTTACATGCAATCACACAATAGGGTGCAATAGAAATTATGCTACACCTATGCCAGATATATGGAAAATTGCAATTCAAAGGCAAAAAGGAAGTAAGATTATCTAAAATAAGTTAGTGAGTTATATGAATGCATTGATAAGAATGCTTATGAGCGATAAGCTTTGCTCGAAACGTCATCCAGTTATTAATACTGTATCATTACTGTGTGTTATATATCGAATAAGCGTATCTAATATGGAATTTATACATTTCTTAATCACAGTTACATTCCTATGGACAATACGATCACAGTTTTCAGTGGTAGTATTCTTCACTTTGCAGATTGCTTTGAAGCAGGAGGTGTTTGTTGAGATGGTATAACCAGTGTTGACAAGGTGTTCGATTATCTCACTCCACTACTACCTTTCTGCAGCCATGCAGGATAGTGTTCTTGAACCATTTTGGACAAAACAGGCATCGAACGACCAATTTATATGCATATTGAAGTGGTCAGATGCAAGATCTTGCCCTTAAGGCTTCTGCAGCAGACCAATGGACGACTGGAGAACACTACTCTTAACGTTGCTGGGTGGGATGTCCTCAAAAATGATGAAATTCTTCTCTTAAAGATATCTCCCCTGAAATCCAGGTCCATGTAAAGTTTTTATTTTTGGAACAAGTAATGTTTCGTTCCTCTGGAGTTTTGGTTAGATATTCTTGTCGATGAATCTTAGTGGGTATCCATTTCGAATGAAGGTTTCTTTAGAAGATCTAGTTCTGCTTCAAGGGGCTTCAAGACTGCAGGTGGGTCGGATCCGAATGGCAAGCGATTTGTTAAAATTGCGTTTCTGTTCAACAGACATCTAATTGTAAAAACTTGTTAGTTGACCGTTCCAAATGGGTTTTCTGTGGACTGACCTTCTTATGGTTCTATCGGGTCATCCTTTAAGTTACACACCAAGAAAGGGAATTTTGAATTCGTTTTCCATTTATCAAGTGAATTTTATTGAAGAAGAGAAGACGTTCAGCGAAGAGACTCTTTTCACCGGCGAATTCATTCACATAGTTGTACAATCGCATTTATATATAATTATTTGTGTGTGTGTACATGAGGTTTGTCAAGTTTAGATAATTGATCAGATAATACAAGAATGATCTAATATAGAAGCAAGGTTAATCAGAGAGCAGCTAAAGTTAGATTGAGTTAGTAAGTTAGGTATTTCAACTTAGGTCAGGGTAGCAACCTAGGTAATTACAGGTAGAGACTAAGTAGAAGTGGGGTTGAGAATAATGCCGTTTAAATTAGAACTGAAATTGAGCAAACAAGTTGGATGACGTAACATAAATGACTAGAAATTGAGCGTTGCTCAAGTCAGTAACAGTGGTAGTGAGGTGTAGAAATTAAATCGGGTGGGGATAGAGAACAAGAAAGTTGAAAATGTAAAATATTACAATTGAGAAGACAAAATAATACTAAGGAAGAGGCAGAAAAAAGAAGATTAGGTAGAATTTACTTGTCGGCTAATAAGATAGATTACGTCCATGGCAAGTGTAGTGATTGAACGAACTTCTTCTGTATGCAGAGTTCAGGACTTAGCGAGTGAATCGCCATTGCTTCTGCAGTTTGAAGAAGTCTGATTCGTACACCTTTCGGAAGACTACTTTTTACTCTGGAGACGACTTTGAAGTTTTGTTTACAGTGTAGCTTGGTGTCCGGATTCTATCAGATGTTCTAAGATGTAGCTGCGGGGGCATTGTTTTTCTCCTTTGTAAAACCATGTTGGTAAGTGTTCGGTGATACATTTCGAAAGCGAGCGCTGGCTACGGCCAACATACCTGGCTCCACACAAACAGGCGAAGATCTTCTTAAGTGAGCGCGACAGTCGAATTTTTAGTGTTTCCGCAGATAAATCTCCGTTGAATTGAAGGTTCATGTAGAGTAATTTTTTTCGAGACGCTGATGGCAGTTGTTAAATGTTCAATGTATTATATTACAACAACAACAAGAAAAAGAAAACAATAAAAGGAGGGGATTTGTCGACTTACACGTATTGTTAATCTGGATGCTGATCTGGACAAGTGTTGAGCTAATAATGCACTGTTCAATTGACGTACTGGTACAGTGATAACTAAATCAAGATTGCCTAGGACAGTAGATGCACCGATATTAGAATTCTGTAACCACGGTAATGGTAAGATTGGTTGTGAAAATGTTAAATTATTTACTGAAATGAAGAAGAAAAGAAAACATTGCATGGATGGATGAAAGTATTGATAAGAAAACAAATATGATTTTGTAAATATTCATCAAGCGAGATTACTGGAGTGTACGAAACTCCACTACTTTGTTACACCACTGATGAGCTCAGCCCCGAAAGGTAGAAATGGCCCCACCTGGTGTTTAGCTGACTTTGATCTGACTAGCAATCAATCACTACTGGTCTGTTGTGAATGGTTTCCAACTACTCATATTAATCAGTAGTATGTAGCGTCATGCGATATATATTGCTTGCTTTCTTGATTACTATTTTGGGGCATCAAGCAGACTGAATATATATTGTGATCTGCATATTTCTGGTCTCCACGAGGAGCCAGGGAGAAATTTCACTTCAAACCCAAAAAATCTGGAAATCTTGTTTGCCAACAAGATGACCTATCTGACCTGTGCCAGCTGAACTTCAGGAGTCAACGGCAAGATCGATCTACGAATTTGCGGAGGGATCCTAGAAACCACTTTTGAGTCCTTCTTCAATGTTAGTTATCCAACTCACCTTTTCTCCGCAACAATATCCGATTATACATTTGTAGTAAATACGTGAATACACAGTTTAAGATAATCTCATTGAGAGACAAAACTTTCGCTGCATTATGTCTCCTTCTTTTTGTGACTATATGATCACGTTTCATTATCATGATAATATATACATAGTGATTCAAAGAATAGCATACTCTCATATTTATTGATAACATTAAAAGCAAGTATGTTATGGAGGATGTTAATACAAACCATCGTCTACTTTGGCATTAGAAACAATGGGTGCCTAGTCTGAGTCTTGGGGAGGGGGAGAGACAACTACACTCACTAGAAATGCAGATAGTGCCCAACCGACAAGTCCCAAATTGGACGAAATCCTCATCCTAGATTCCCCTAATAGCCATCAGGAACCGGGTAACATCGTGTTCATCTGAAAGCATCATTAAAGGGTCCATACTATGAACAGATATTTCAACAGACTTTACTGGATAGAGGAGATCACAAGGAGTAAATGCATCTGCTGAGCCACTGAGGACGACGCTGAACTATGTCAACAACAGTCTTTAGCCATTGGTCTGTAACACCCGAACGATTTCAGCCATGTAGTATACACCTCTCTCTAAGTGTCTCAAACCAGCAGTCAAAAAATTTATGGAGTGATAGCATGTTTTAGTATGATTGCCTCTTAACGTCTTTCTAGTGTGTTGTAATCAGAAAAAGAATAATCATGAAATATTGACTGACTGACTGGTTTCAACGTAGAACTTCGCACAGATGTATAGCAATTCAAGTTGCCACACTCCTTGTAGCACACAAAGCAAGACAAGAGAGTAAATGGAGGTTCAAAAGAAATGTAATAAGCACAAGTGTAAGGAAACTAGAATAGGAATATGGAAAAACAATAGTTTTAATGGATGGGATAAATCTCAAGGAGGGGATGCATCCACTCCATTGAGATCGATTTAGAGCCATATCACCAATTGTCTCCAGCCTTGATTGGTTTTCACTATCCCAAGGACCCCAATCAGGAAGTCTACGCCTTCCTATGTGGCTTAAACGAATTGTTGTAGATTTCATTGACTGATGAAGTCATGTTTTGGTTTGACCACCATTGGCTCTTTTCCAACCTGGTCCTACATCAGCTAACATTTCCCGTCGAGGTTACATACACTAACAGATTTTTATATTTTTGCATTCCTTTATACTACCCCTTCACTCACCGTGCAATAACGCATTGTTAAACGTAGTCTTATATTGTGTTTACCGCCTTAGTGACAGTTTTCTTAAAAAGGATCATTTTATCAGTAGGTGCAGTAGTTTAAGCTACCACTACAGCAGGGAGTACTGAACAGTCGTTGCACCCTAGTTTGCGACTCATCAGCATTACGTACCCACTGGAGTTCAAACCGAGGACCTTCAGGTTACAAGACAAGCAGCTTGTACACCATTCAACCACTGGGACCCAATTCAATGTCCCATGAATTCTAACCTCTCTGCCGACTAGTGATTTTAGCGCAACCAATGGCCAATTTCACCCTGGTGGGTGCATACTGCCGAAAAGCCCTAAACTGGGAAGAAATAGCTGTCCATCACTCCCTGCTGACTTCCAATGGTTCTCTAACTGATATCAATCCATGGTCAAGTTCGATACACAGATCAAATCCCTTGAAAATAGACATATCTATTTTGATTTCGTTTTTGTTGCTTATTTACATAAGCATATACTTTATTTCTGTGTACATATTACAAAAAAAGGACTACTACCTATAAAAATGCGTGGATACGATAAATCAAAAAAAAATTGACGTGATCATAAGCAGCATTAATTACTTTCTTTTTTTTCTTAAAATCAAAAATATCATTAAAACTTATCACAATGTATGCGCATAAGCACTCATCATTATACATACACGCAAACACACATGCACACACACATGAGAGAAAACGATTTTATTTCATACTAATCACTAGCTCACTGCAACAAGATATTAGCCAAAAATACCATGTATGCTAAATGCATAACAATAGCATAACAATTTCTAACAGTTTAACATCTATTTAAAACACCAAAAAATTATATGATGAAACCATTTTGTCAGTTAGTACACGTAAGAACATAACACGATTATATGATGCTGATAGCTGAACAAACACATTAAGGCGCACTACCGAAGAGTCCCGTAATGGGACGAAACAGTTGTTTGTCTAATGTGCTGCCCCCTATGGTTTTCAGTGATTTCATAACGAACTTTGGTACATGATGAAATATACACTGATACTAATCGGAATCCCTCCCCCCTACACAGCCCATATTCTGAGTATTCGTTACTATTCGTTACGATCGATTCCATTGTTTTTCTTAAAGCTACTAGATTACTTAATCATTTTCCTCTATTTTCTACCATCCTCTTCAGCTGGGTCCACGATTGACTATAATCCCACATCTTCTCCTCCCCAAACGATCTCCTCCATGTCAAGCTCGAGCTGACGACCCACTCGTCGCATTCGACGGCCTCCTCAACGCATGCCCGATAAATCCATCTCCATTTTCTTCTACATATTTTTTGAGCAATCGGCTTTTTTTTAGTTTGTTCATTGGTGCTAGTTCTTTATCACCAGCTGGCCGTTTGATCTTCACTGGAGAGCCAACGAAGGCAGCTGTTGATAAAAGTCTGTTAGTTATTTATTTAATGTTCCCTTGGGTTCCTAGTGGAACATAGGACTTCAACTGCACGTCTCCACTTGCTTCTCTCTTCTGCTGTACTTTTCACCTGCATCCATGTTAGTCCATACTGTTTCAACTCCTCTTCACACGATCTCCTCCATGTCATACTTGGATATCCCGCTCGCCGCTTCCCTTTCGGGTTCCACTCGAGCACTGGCCTGACGCGCGATGTCACCCAACGGCCTCCTCAGCGAGTGTCCAATCCATCTCCACTTTCTCCTGCATACCTGTTGGGCGATTGGTTCTTGCTTTGTTTGTTCCCATAGTTTCTTCTTGGTGATTCCTCCCTGCCATCTGATCTTCAGCATAGAGCGAAGACAGTTGTTGATAAAGGTCTGCAACAGGCTGTTGGAAATATTCTTTGTGACCCGCCGCCAAGTTTCTGATCCGTATAGAAGAACTGACTGACTTGACGTTTGTATTGAAAATCCGAATTTTGCTGTTGATGCAGGCTGAGTGACGAAGATTTCCAGATTGGTTTGAGGTTGATGAATGTGTTTCTCGCCTTCCCGATTCTCGATTTGACATGCTCGTCCGTCCGTTTCTCCTGTAGTTGAGACAATGCTCCCTAGATAAGTGAATGAAGTAAGCTCTTCCAAATCCCTCCCGTTGATGGTGATTGGCGTAATCTGTAACCTGTTGGAAATCCTTTTCGTGATGCGCAGTGCAAGTTTCTGACCTGTATAGAAGGACTGACTGACTTCACAATTGTGTTGAAAGTCTAAATCTAGTTGTTTATACTGGCTGAGTGAAGCAGAAGATTTCTAAACTGGTATCAGGTTGATGAAGGCGTATCTCGCCATTCGGATTCTCACTTTGACATCTTCATCTGTTCCGCGTGCCTGTAGTTAAGAAGATGCTTCATAGCGGATAAATGAAGGAAGCAATCTCTGTCAAATCTTTCCTGCTGATGGTGATCGGTGCTGGTTGTTGTTGCTGTTGCTGTTGGTTGGTTATCTTCATCATCCCGATCTATATTCACCTGCAGTCCTGTCTTCGCTACCTGTCTGATTTTTCTGCCGGTTTGTTGGTTTTCGCCTGCAAGTTTAAAAGTTTGTTTGACATCAGACATATATCATCTGCGAAATCCAGATCTTCTAGAGTCTTCTCATCAGTGGTCCAGCGTACTCCTGTCTCCTCGATCCCCACAGTCCACCACGATTAAGAATATCATCGGCGAAAGGCTACTAGATGAAGTTATATATATATATATATATATATATATATATATATGGAAACAGTGGATGTTTCCTCATGAAATCATTATTCTATACTCAGAAGGTAATTCACTATTAGAACACTCGCCGACCACGCTTCACATGATCCGGGGTTCGGGCCCCGGCTAAGTCGGTTGGATGTAAGACTACCAATTCCACCCAGCAAAAAATAAACACAACTGCTACTGAAACTTCAAATCTGAAGCTTGAAGCTTAACGTTTTGCTCGCAACGTAAAAAGATGAAATATTTTTTCGAAAAAATACTTCAAAGGTAGTTTCATTTCGATAAGAACTATAATCTTATTAGAAAGTAAAGAAAATCAGTTTATGATGAACGGTAAGAACTGTGAATTCCTGAAGACAATTACCAAACTTTTTTAAAAAAAGTCAATCCCGTGACTATAAAGTTCATTTCTTCAAAAAAGAAATTCACACTAATTGCATTTTCTTCAAAGTTTATACAGTCCATATGCGATGAAGATGCTGTTGAAAAGGGTCTGTCAGTTGTCTGTCTTCGACATAGAACTTTGCACATATGTGCGGCAGTTCAAGTCGACACACTCCCTCCTTGTAGCACACAAAGCAAGAGAAGAAAGTAGGAGAAATGCATAATAGAGACAGTAAACACAGGTGGGAGACAAAGGAATAGTAATAACGAAGAACAAAACAGTTTCATTAGAAATCATAAGTCACAAGGAGTGGATGCATCTGCACCAGCCAGCCATTGAAAACGATTTCGAGCCATGTCACCAATTGTTTTCAACCATTGGTTTTTACCGTCCCGAGGACCCCAACCAGTCAGGAAGTCTACACCTTCCTACATGGCTTAGACTAACTGTTGTAGATTTCATTGGACGGGTGGCATGTTTTGGTTTGACCGCCACTAGCTCTTTTCTAGTCTGACCCTATGTCAGCTAACATTCCCCACTGTCGAGGAAGACGATGACTAAGCATACGTAACACATGTTTTAACCATCTCAGTCGTCGTCGATCGATTTCCCCTCCTACTTACCTAGTACTCGACCGACGCCTAACCTCAATATTGCTCATCTTATTATACCACTTCACACGGGAGATAGAACGGAGACACCTATGATCGAACACAGCTTATCTTTTCATGTCTTCTACTCTCAATGGCCAGGTCTCACAGCTAGCCATAAAGGAGGACGGAGCGGACTGATGAGTAGTATACACGCCCTTTGGTCGATAGTCGGATATCACGTCTACGCCAGAGACGGCGTCAACTTGCATATGCGAAACTAGCCCTCTGTATTCGTGCTGAGATTTCGTCAGAGATCAACCCGTTGAGGCTGATGGTACTTCCCAAATAAGTGAAGCGGTCAACGTGATCTACTACTTCACTTCCTATTTCTAATCTAGGAGTCGGTGTAGTCCAACCCTGTAACATCATCTTGCATTTGGAGGGAGCGAATCGCATGCCAAACATTCGTAGATTGCAACTCAAGGTGTTCAGAAGACTCTGCATTTTGTCAGCGTCCTCGCCTAGAAGGACTACATCGTCTGCGTATTCTAAGTCAACGAGGTTATTCCCTGGTAGCAAGTCAATCCCTGAGTGAGTTAGGGTTAAGTCCATTAGTACATCTACGATGAAGTTGAATAGAAATGGGGATAATGGGCATTCTTAACGGACGCCACTGGTCGAAGGGTAATGAAAGTTTCACCCAGTTGATCAGTTAACGCAACCACATCAAAAATTGATTATCCACGTGAGCTACACATCTCTATTCCATCAGTTAACCATTACGAATCTTTCATACAAACCTACTGGACAATTTGTATGGTGCATGGAAAGTGAGATACGGTTCGCTGATGAAGTTAACACATGCTAGTGAAAAACAAACATTGAAATTACCGCAAAACAAACAATTTCAGTTCGGTTGCATGTATATTTTGCTTTCAAAACCATCAACAATCAGCAGTCAGTTGACACCAAAACTAAGGAGACTAGACATATGACATCGGTCACTCCCAATTGACCAAAGAATATATTCATTGTACTCCTAAATGGGGTCATAGTTGTAAAGTCAGATAGCTTAGTGATAACGTCACAATGCAGCAGTGAGTGATGCTAGTTTGAATTCTTCGAGGTTACAAACACGAAAGCCAGGTGTCCAGGAACTTCAACCATCTATCCGCATTCATTATACACACACACACACACACACACACAGAGAGAGAGAGAGAGGATCAAATAAACAATGCAAATCTTCCAGAAATGTTATCGCTAGTAATTATATAGATAACATTAAACATAGTATTTATAAACTCCTTGTAGTGATTCAACACATGACATATCACAAGTGTACACCGAAATGAGGGGAAAATAAAAGTTTGCAAAATAAAACCATCAAGAGATATCAAAATACCATTGAAAATAGGGAGAAAAGTTATAGCACTTAAAGAATTTTAGTGTTGCTATTAGGATACAAAAAGAAAGTATCACTACACATTCATTCATCCTGCAAAGGTTGATTCTGAATCGACTACAGCTCAAAAGCTGCTGCACAGACTTCAAGGGAATTAAACTGTCCTGCCATACACTATTCAAATCAAGAATCCATCAGTGCATTTAGAGAAACATTCGTACTAGTGTGTACACATTGTTCGGTAGTGGTATCTATATAAAAAAAACTGTTTAGTGCTCAACGCATGTGCTAAGTTATGGTTGTTATTATTGTTATTACTTGTTTGTTGGCCTTCTAAGTGGAACAACTGCACCACTTTTACCTAGCTCGGTGACTGTCCATGAGCTTTCATTCCCTATCCACAAGAACTCCAACGTCACCCTCAACGTTCCATTCGGGTTGCACTAAAGGAGTTGGTGTGTGAGGCTACTAAACGGTCACCCCCCTTTGAAATGCTTGTCGCTATTGCAAGAGTGGTGACAAAGTGAGTAATATAATTACAGTACAATAATCTAACCAATCATTATTAACGGAATAAATTTGAATGAGGTTACCTCCTCCATTTATCTAATAAGCCTGGTTCCAACTACAGGCAGAAGGGATGAAGATGTGAAAGACAGGACAGACTATCACTCTGAAATCAGTTTGTAAATCTTCTGCACTCAGCACAAAGAAAGAAATTCCGATTTTTAACATCAATGTTAAGTCAGTAAGTCATTCCATATGGGTGAGAAACTTCGCAAACGCAACAAGAAACTCTGGGACGAACCAAAAAAGAACCTATTTGTTAGAGAACCATTGGAAAACCACCTGGGAGTACTGGACAGCTGCGTCGTCAGCCCAGTCTGGAACTCTTCATCAGTATGCACCCACCAGAGTTCGAACTCAGGACCTTCTGGTTAAAAGGCGAGCTCGTAGACCATTAAGCCACTGGGACCCGATCCATGAATTCCAACTTCTGCCAATTCATGACACAGTGCAACTGCTAGCCAATGTCTTCGGCGAGTATTTGTCCTCACACCCAACCTGCTGCACCCTACTGGTCACGACTTCCCACTAGAACCCCAGGTAACTACCTATCTGAATAGGGCCAGTTACCAGTGAGCATCTCATCGATATTCAAGTATTGGTTTGTAGGGATTTGACCAATGTCAGCTCATGATGAAATCCTGTAACCAATCAATCAAATCCCTACAAACCAATACTTGAAAAGAACCTATTGCTGGAAAAAATATGCCCGAAGAAAACGGAGGTGGGTAGGACACACACTGAAGAGTCCGTCAAATGACATCGCACGCCAGTTAGGCCCTTGACTGGAACCCGAATGGGAAACGTCGAGTGAAGCATCCAAGGGTGACATGGAGGAGATCGTGTGAGGAGATGAGAGACCATGGGCAATCGTGAGGCCAGCTTTAAAGGACCTCAGAGAATGGAACAACCAATTCCTATCGTTATTCTGAGCTACAAACCCGTTATTGCAGTGTCGTTTATTGAAATTTTAGATAAGACGCTCAGATACTTAAAAACTGAACATGCAACTGGAAAAAAAGAATATTGTAAAGGAATGAAATTTCAATATAGTTTGAGAAAATAAAACTAAAGAAAAAACTTACACTGATTGCCATTACTGGCTGAAACACTACGTATAGAAAATCGACCAAAGCCAACTTCTGTGCCTTCATCACGTTTACTTTCACGTACTGAAAGACGAAATTCAACAATACTATCAACATCAGCTTTGAAGTTAACAACTTGATCATAATGTGGACGCCAACTACGAACAATAGGGGTTACATAAAATGGGATACAATTGAGTGCAGGTATTGTAGATGCTCCAGGCGGAAGAACTTCAGCGGTGAAATTGAATCTGTACTTGCTTAAATTTAATCTAGCCAATGAATTCCAGGCGATTGACTGTTCAAGACGTGCACGTTTAACTACCAAAAAAGAAAAACACAACAAAAGAAGTGTACTAATTTACGGGACTAATTGTAGACTTTTTCTCTTATGTTAATGAAAAGAAGAAAGCCAATGTAGACAGTCAATGAACAAAAAAGTGATCAACTTTCCGTAAGCTGCAAAACATTCACTGATGCGAATAGAAATTAAGGTAGACCTTACCAACAGATCTCGAAAAAAAATAAGTTCGTATTATATTTACGCACAACTAACCGTGCTAGAAACGCGATGAACCCACAGCTGAATGCCCAAAAGTAATTTTATTATTATAAATAGACGTGATCAGAAGGCCATTTATTAAACTACCTTGCGTACATACTTAAATTTAACCGAATATCTGTTGCTTTCGTAAATAAGAACAATGCCGATTCTAACAATATGAAGCAGAAAAAATGAAAATAAGACGACAATCACGAAGGGAGAGAGTAAAAATCTCAACCACCTGAACCGATCACTCATTCGTTTTACTTTTTACCTATGAGTACAATCATCAGATCATAGTTAAAGATACAACAGCATAAGCACTATAAGCACAAACAGTATACTCATTAGTAAAAAGAAAAAAACATGTCAAATGATTTCAAACTTAAAATCGCACTTATTTACGGTAGCAAAATCGACCAGCAAGTGGTAAGTACGCCGAAATCAATACAAGTAGGTACACAGACGAATGAGACGGGGTCAAGTAGGATGGTGCGAACTGCTACATATCCTTTGACAGGCAGTCAGAGATTGCCCCTGCGTCACATATGAAACAAGTTTGCAAATTTCAAAAGGTCCTTTTATATCCGCACTGATCAGTCCATCAGGTTTGATGTACCTCCCAAAATAAGTGAAGCCGCCAACACATCTAGCGATTTCACTACCTATCCTTAAATTAGTAGTCGGTGTAGACCAGTCCTATAGTATCTTCCTTCATTTGATCAGTATGAGTTGTATAATTGCCCGAACCTGAAGACTGACTAGTTTTCTTTAGGTCTGTTTTGTTCGGCCTTCATTCATTCATTATAACACTGGAAGCTAGGATCTTGGATACTGTATTAGTGAAATTGATTTCATTAAGGCTATAACGGGAGGATTCCCCATATACTGGGATGATCAATGATCTACAGCAGGATCATTAAAACCACCTGTGATTTCTATTACACTAATACATTCCATAGTTAATCTAGCTAATAATTCATCACGGATATCCTTGAACGCTTGTAGAGTCAAACCATCAGGTTCAGCTACTCTACTCTGTTTTAAATTAGAGATAGACTCCGCAACCTCATTGATAGATTTGGAGGTCGGAGTTACGTGGTGGTCTAGCATAATGCAGCTGTGAGCTAGCTGCATTGCCATTAGATATATTTCGCCAAACGTTTCATTCGTCTCTTCCCGCTGTTATAGAAGTTCGACCCTTCATAGAGATCATTTCACTTACCGCAGATTTCCTAAAACATGTTTCCTTAATGAGTCTAAACGATTGATAGGTATCATCTAATGCTGATGGCTTTTCCCCTAGTGTTTGCAGTCCTTGCAACGGCTTTTAATCAGCTTTCGCTCACCATCATGCTGGGAGCCTGCCAGGATGAGTCTCCCCGTATCAGTCAGCACAAATGGAACTGCAAAAACACACTTGGATTTAATAACCATTGGTTACAGATTACCAACAGCCTGCCCCAACAAATGCTAATTGCCTGAGGGAAATGTCCGGCAGATGGTGAACCCCACTACTCAACAACAGTACGACCTCGCCCTTAGACCCTTATCAAACAGTACGTAACTTACTTTATGATGGCCACTGCTTTTAGACTAACCACCATCTGACTTTTTTCCCTAAAATAAGATCAACAGGAACATTCGTTTCATCCAGTATAGCTCATTGAGTCACTGCGACAAGGAAGCGCGACTACCCAACGAACGACTGCGTTAGCGCTATGACCGGCTGTTGATGAAGTGTTCGCAAGTTTGGCATTTTCTGACTTGCCATTAAGAAACAATGTCAATAAAAGTAAAAGACATTAAAAGATTAACGGTTTTCGACCACAAATCCTTTCGCACAGCTGTCTGAGTTAGATGGGGCAACATGGCTAGTTATTACTCAGTTTTACAGTTTTAGGCTATGAGCCACATTTAATATGTGAGGGTTAATGATAGTCAGCTGTCCAGGCTGAAGTGGACTCAAATCGGAGATCCATTGATTGAAAGTTGAGTGCTTAAGCCAACGAGCCACATCACCACAGATGGGAAACATCATAAGTAATAACGAGTTAAATGCAATGTTAGGTAAGGAGAGAATGTCAGTCAATGAGGTCGTGAAGCCTCATCGATTAAGATGGCTAGAAAACTTCAAAGGTTCTAAGCTACCGCCTTTTCCGACGAAATGAGATCAAGCTGGGAAAGAATTGAGGGTGGTTAGATCGAAACACGGCAATAGTGCACAAAGTAACTGACCATACACCTCAGCAACGGAGGAAGTTGTAAACTACTTCGTTGGAGTCTTCAGAATGCTAAGAATCAATAGTTGGATATCACTAGTGACAGCTCAAAACGTTCATAATGGCGCAGATATATTTGGTCCTTATTATCTTACAAGTCCTGAAATTGTTCAGTGGTCCCAATTTAATTACTTTTTTAAGTTGCCGCCCTCAAGTAATATGGCATGTGTTGGATACTATGTCTACGTCATAACATATATATATATATACCTGTCATCTACGTCTAGGTGGAAGAAAAACTCAAGTATGAGACTGCAAATATCAGTAAACGGTACAAAAATTGTGCACCAAATGTAATTCAAAGATGTTAACCTAGAAAGGGTAAAACAGGAACACCCCTATTTTATATACAAAGTAATTACAATCTTAATTAGTCGTGATCAACATGAAAGTTATTGAAGCTTACCTATTAGTTTAACTTGAACTTCTGATAGACTCCCACTCCCAGATGACATCTAAAACCATAAAAGCCGAATCTAATGACAATATTGAAATTTTAAAAGACCGGATGATGTCAGTCAGGTAGATAATGAGGTTAACAATCATACATCACATGAGAACAGACAACACAGGGTGCTACCATTATGAACTTTTTTATCATACTACGAAATAACTTTGAAGCTGTGCTAGTGAGATGAAATATCAGTCTAACATAATTAATCTAGTCATGTTTGTTATATATATATATATATATACATATATATGTATATATATTTATATATTAGAAGACTTGGTACAATATGGGCACCATCAAAAACTCCACACCAAAACTCACAGGGTTGGAACACTGCCCAGACACCCAGACCGAGGCACATGATTGTCTTAAGAAACCAAACCCCAAGCCTTTGACTGATCCACAAGGCAGTGAAGCAGCACTCCCATGGTTTTTGGTAACTGACTGACTGGTTTCAACATAGAACTTCGCACAGATGTGCATGGTTTCTGGTGACCCAAACAGGTTTTTATGTAATGCGATCCTTTCGGATTCTGGAGCCCGTGTACACTGTAGGTTTGGAGTTAAGGTTCCCGTAGGTAGAACGCGATGTCCACCAGCCAGATTGTAAGCGACAGATGCTCACATTCACCCTAGTACCTTTATGAGGAGCACCTCCACGGCATGAAGGCAGAGACTATGAACACGTGGACACATGAGAGCTTTTCGAGAAGAAGACCGAAGTCTACCCACCCTCCGCGGTATCAGGTGGTTTAAGGGGCAATATATATGAATAAACAAGGTTACAGGTTTTTAGAAATTATAGAGACAATCCTTTTAAGTAATTTTCGCATTTACTGTAAAACTAATCATCAAAAGGAATTTGCGTTGACCTATCATGCCTATTACTAAGTAAAAATTACTATGAAATTCCTGTTGGATTAAGAGAAATCTGTTGGTAATATGGTTAGTAGAACCTTATACAAGGAAGGGAAAGCAACAATGAAGGGAAGAAGGCATAAGAGGAATATGAAATAGTGATGCTTATCGAACATGATGGCATTCTGAATGTAACTATTACTTTAGTATGACAACTGAACCTGTCTCACATCCTGAAGATATATGTATCCTGTCATTTTGTCAGTTTATTTTTTGTCAGCTGTAAAAATGGTGGGAAATACACTTTGCACGAAAGACTTTCCTTTAGGGAGACGTCTAGAAAGCATGCTGCTAGTTGGTCTAGTTGTGAATTAGCAACAAAACCACTGCTTCCTTTGTATAGTTTCAGCACACTGGTCGAGGTACGATCGAATAACTTTACATTTTGAAGCCTAAGACAGACCAGTTTATTCTTTGAATATGAGTTCAGATGTGGATGATGAAAATAATACACATCAGCAGTAGGTAAAATTCTTACTGTAAACTTTAAGCCGTGTATGGTGCGACTAGACTTCCCAACACCCAAGGTTTTCATCTTCGCATATCGCTATGAACGAAAACAGTAATACCATAACCTGACATGAACAACACATTTTAGCTACTTTAGTCAGTGAAGGTCAACAGCCTCATTCACTTACTTCAGTCAGAAGTCAGTTGCCTAGATGAAATTCTTCGCGGGCTACATGCTGTATAAGGGCTGATGGTTACCCAGGCTGAAGTAAATGAAGAAGGGTTTCGAACCCAGAAGTCATATACGAAGGCCGACTAACCATAACCTTTATTAGCCAACACTAAACCTCCGTACAGCGGTAAAATGAATTTCAGAATGACCACACTTGACACATCAAGAACCTCTAATTCTTTAACATGGTGATGGCCAAGTAACATACATATCCTTCTCCTGAAAGAAACTCAATTAATAAAATGTGTAGCAGTGGTTGATTGACCAACCACTATTGTCTGCCAGCCTCACAAAAGTGATTAATACATCAGATGTGATATAAACAGTCGCATACACAGACCAGACAGCCGAAGCCGATCAACCTACAAGGATTTCGGCAAGCTGCTGGACGAACTGGTGATAAGATGGTAATATAAGATGTAGTTAACTAAACGATTGTACGGTGTTAAAACCAGATGTACTCGGAAAACACTAGTAGCAGGAGCAACCAATTTCGAACCGCTGATATTGACTAGTAAATTATTACACCTTGTAATTTGCTCGCTTTTTGGTACCCTTTACGGTATCAGGCTGGTCAAATCTCACGACTAGAATATTACGAGTTTCTAAAAGTTTTCCTAGTGAAATTTCAATTCGCGAGTCTCCATACGAGTCATCATCACAAGCAGTATCAGCTCTATTCGGGCAACAAGAAGACAGCATATATTCCGCTGGTATTGACAAAACGTTGTATTCCAATCCTTCAGCACATTGCATAATGGAAAACCAACAAGACCCCATGGACACGTAGGGTACCTCAAGCAGTTGGCAGTCCACATGGCTGGCCTACTCATTACTATTTTCAGGTTATTCCTTTCACAAGAAGTTACCGCTTGACTGGAGGGATGCAACACTCAACCCTATCCGCGGGGGAGAACCTACGCACTATCCTTTAAAATATGGAACAATTAGTCTTACCACGACCCTAACTAGAACAGTGAAAAGAATAATCGATGAAGCTACCACGGCTTGTTTGGAAAACAACTTGTTACCCAACACCCCGAAGGTTCTCAGGGGAACTTTTTATTCTTAACAAACCTCAAAGAAAACAAAAGCTGAGTCTGGATTAGGGATAACAACAAACCCACGGATGCTGTCTTCACACATTTAAGCAAGCGTTTCAACAAAGCATCTAATATACGACTGTCCATGAAGGTTAAGTTTCAGAATAGAGGGTGTCATAATCCTGACAGCTAAGTATGCGTATTTAAAGCTTCTGCAAATTTTTGGTTTACTGATGTTAGAATAAAACCTTAAGGAGATAACATGAATTGACAAGTCTTAAATAATTAGACAATTAAGAACAATTCGCTCAGAAATGCAATTCCCAGGGAACAGCGGCCAATAAAATTTCTACTTCTCGGTTTAAATTGAAACAACAGGAACACAACACAAGAAAAAAAAGTCGAACTACAACAGTATAAGCAACCGAAGGATATGGTGGCTTTAAAAAGACGCTACAGCGGAGCTAGACATGATATTAATATCAAACAGTCAAACAATCTTCTTAAAAGTGAGTGTGAAGGTGAGGTAGCATGAATAAATATGTAGTAATCAGGAATGAAGGGGAGGTTGCATGACATACAGTAATCAGAAATACTAAGGCAGTAACCTTAGGTGTTAAAATTAATGTAAAGAAAACCTGATATAAATACGCATCTGAAGGACTGGATCTAAGCCAGCCTAAGACTTCACAATACCAATCTCTTGTTGCACGGACCATAACTAGGTAATCGTCATTTTTTTAAGCGACTCAAGATAATGACATTTTACAGGTTGTTTTATCTGACTTTACCGAAACTCTGAATAAATCTGCTGAAGAAGTTGTGGCTCACACAGAGAAATGTTCAGAAAAATCTTGTTTTGGTTTTCTTAAACACGCGTTTTTAAATAATTTATAATGAATTTACCAAAAATAGTTGCGAATATTAGAAAGAATAATACAAACGGCAAAATAAGTCTAGCAGTTAAGAGCCGAATCATTTCATCCACTGTAAACCAATTGGTGCATAAAACACCTTGTAATATCAGGGACACTCCAAAGCTAAATGGCTATGAAAAGCAACGATCCGAGTACTAACGCAGATGAGACGGTAAGAAACGTAATTTAAACCCCCCACTAATTTTGGTTATTTCCCTGAATTCTTGCGTGGACATACAGTGTACCATATTACAGCAGATCTACGAAAATGGTGTACAGAAGAGTAATCCCATTTTCATAAATGGTGCTACAAAAATTTCGATGTATAGTGTGACAGTAAAGTGTGAAATACATTCCGGCAAAATACAGCCATTACAGTTAAGGAAATACCGAAAATAAGAATGAACTTAACGACTAGTTTTTGACAGACTCAAATATAAAATATTTAGAATGTAAATTATTTATACAGGAATAAGGAGTAATACAAAGTCTAACAAATAAACTTCCACATAGCATGCAAACACACCCAAAGTTTTCGATATGCATCAACAAAAGGGTTCAACCACGGGGTAATAAGTCGCCAAAATAGAAATGCTAAACATCCAAAGAAAACTCACAGTACAGTGGGAATATATTATGTCCACGTGAACGCAACCTATCTGCGATGTTACCCTTAAAAGTGTAGACCTTTAACAAACCATTGTAACTGTTATAGTTTGTTGTGAGTAATATCCTCACAGCAACGGCACTGAAATACCATGTCTTATGAAATTATAACTACGAAACTCTTATTTTAATTAATATGTAACAGGATAAATAAAAACTTGTATACTTTCTTTAGAGAGAATTCACCTAACAGCTGATTGCCACCATTTTTCACTCAGAATCAAGAATTCAGACAGTCCTCCAATAAACTACACAGCCAAAATAAAAAATAAGCTCTTACTATTTCCTTCTTTTAATAGATATCGCCTTAAACCGCATTAAAACGAATCAAAGGTAAATTTGAAACCCACCTCTGTTGAATACCCGCCATTTTCAGGGTACTCAATATCCAATGATTCAGCTACTACAGAGTATATGAATTAATTAGTTTATCTCCCCCGTCTCTCAAAATGAATTGACTCTTTGGCGGTAGACAACCATGCGGTAGATCTCTAAGCATATATACATAGCATAGCTCCGGTACATATTATTTAATGATGGTCTATTAAGATTATGAGTAAACTAAAGCGACCCGAACAACTGATTAGATGGGCCCATAGTTAAAACGTTCAAATATGGATGCCACGCTCTAACTACATTGCATATTTTATCCGCATCTAGTATTTGAGTACTGTGTGAATACAAGGTAAATACATGTAACCTGTTGTTGGGAAATTATTTAAGCCATCCTAACAGTTGGTCATGTAGTCCTAAAGAATTCAGCTTATATACCAGCAGCAAGCTACTGACGGACGTCAAAGTAAATGGAGAGCGCTAGCTGTCATATGTCTCGACTGCAGGTTACGAAGATGGAGAAATCAATGGGATAGGTCATACAGTGCAGTGGTTTCAGGAATCCATCGTGACTAAGGCTTGTACCATTGCAGCCAAACTTGTGTTGGAGAATGACGTCCTTAAATGGTTTTTCCATGATTCCAGATACTTATGTTCTTTTGTCCAATAAGGATGACTATTTGAGTGATTTGAGATGGCATCTCATTGCGTACATTTTAAGAGAGCACATGCTCGTTAGGAAATGATAAATTCATATCAGTAGCTTGGAAAACACCAGATAGGATTTATCACTATCTGACTCTTGGAAGATCAAAAGTGGGTTAGAGAGGCCACATTAGTTTAAACTCTTCTATTTATTGTCTACATTAGCAATGTTTGTGATTTCTCTACCTCATATAGGACTTTCCCATATACCTATGGCTATATATATTCATATGTGCATGAAGTTTGTAAAACCATTTCCTACTACCACAACCATAAAGTAGATCGCCTAACATACACTGCTGTTTTAGAAAAGAGAGATGTCAAATTCTTGATTAAAGAATAGAACTTGTGCGCTGTGGTAGAGTATAATTCCACTGTGGGTAAAATTTATTTTGATAAAGCCTCACAGTTATGCAGTAATATTCACTGTAAATATTATATTATTATATCTACATGATTATACTATATTGTTACACTGCTGTTTTGTTATACATATTATACACTTACTATAGATATATTATGTTATTATATTGCATATTTATCAGTATTACTGTACAACACTGTGAGACCGTATCAAAATAAATTTCACCCACAACGGGATGTCCTATTCTTATGTAATGGACGCTACCTGCAATCCGATATAGGAAAGGAGGAATAATCTGTATTAGCGATAATTATCTTGAGGTGACATTAACAACAGGCAATGAAGAAATTACTCAAACGCATTCCAGTTGTAGGTCTCGTGATGAAGCATTCTGCAAACACACGCATTGAGACAAATCTGGCACTCATCGGCATCCAGTGTGTGCAACTCCTAAAATTTATTGCTGAGAAGTGAGAATTACATGAAAGTAAGTGTGACTTGATCTGCCCCTAAAAAACTAACCGTTTATCCATAGTAGGCTTCAGTAGTTTTATCAACTTAGAATCAAATGCCAAATCGAACAAAAGGAAAGACTTTCATCATTCAACAGACCAAGAAAGCCCTACATATCATGAAAAAGAAGTGGTTCCCACTGGGTTACTCGCCCTACCCTTCTGAATTCCTCAATTATTCACTACATCAGGGTGGCCACAGCATTTCGGAAATTCTGAAAATTGCAGTGGCTTGGTGATTAAAGAAGGCTGCTGTGTTGTAGAGGTTCACTAGTGTTATTCGTGGTTAGCGAAAAAGTGGAGGGCAAAGTAGACTAGTTTGCTACTCATAACGTTGTTCCATACCCAGCATAGGTCTTCGAAGCATTTAATTTGAGGAGAAGAACCGAAGGTGAGTCAGTTAATTCCAGGATTTTCGCGTCTTATAGTCCAAACTATTGTTATCGGTGGAAGATTCCTATCATACTGTTCTGAAACATGCAACCTACAAGTTCAATTAGGGCAAAACATGTCACTTTTAAAATACAGCCTGCGGTGAGTTGTAGTGAAAATTTAGTGTCAGACGTTTTCATTCCATCTCTCTACGTATGCAACTGTTTCCTCAGATACGCCCATGAAGAATGCCTCTCTGGACCACTGAGTGAAAAGCCTGTCAGTTTATCGGTATGTAGCGGTAAATAATTCTTGGAAACCATTAGCCTGCAGTGTTCATCACTAGCCGATGGATGCTGATCTCCACTATTTAAGTCGGCTCACCAAGTTGAAGGCTCGCGGTCAAGTATGCCTTGCATTCCGTACGCCATCGTGTCCCATTCGTCCGTTCGTGCACGATTCCTAACTAGCCAGGCATTCGTCACCGCACTTCAATTTAGACCCCTCAATATATTCCATATTATGAACGACCGATTTCTTGTTTTGATTTGCCGTCGGTCAAAGCAATTTGAGAGGACTGAGAGGAAAAGTAGGCGAATACAGAAATCTCCAATCACACCTACTACTTAAAATAATCATTCACACTGAAACCTGGCTAACCCCGACCATCGCCGACAACGAAATCAGTATAGGTGATACGGTTCTGGTCAGGAGAGATAGGGATAATACGGAAGGAGGGGCAGTTGCTATATACTTTGACAGTCAACTTAAATGTGTGCGCGCAGCGGACCCACCACTTATTGAACTCTCAGACTCCATATATTGTCATTTCGCCGTAGGCCACACCAAGCATTTACTTGGTGGCATCTACCGATCACCCAACTGTGGGGCAGAGCACAACCAGCTACTGCTCAGCACCATCGCAGGGATTCGGGACTTGGGCTATGACCAAATCACCATAACTGGAGATTCAATGCCCCATCACTGAACCTCGGTTCGGGGTATGCCCTGGGCAAATTCATTTGAAATCTACTGCAAACAATTGGAAATATGGGACTGACTGAGAATATTGGAGATGGCACTAGGCAGGGACCTAGAGGAAAGCCATCGAAACTAGACTACATTCTAACTAGTGACTAACTACTCGTCGAAAATGTCCAGATCATGACTCCTCTAGGAAGTATTAACCATGCAGTCATAGGTTTCGATTTCATTCTCCGGGAGCACCATGTCTGTGTTATAGCAAGGCGGACTATGCTGGAATGCGGGGGCCTTTGTCCGACGCAGACTGGCCCTTATTATTATACTACATATTGTTTCCTTAAATTCCTAGAGGAACATAGGGCTTCAGCCACGCGTCTCCATTGCGTTCGGTTCTCTGCTAGAGTCTTCACCTGGCTCCATGTCTGCCCACACGTTTTCATCTCCTCTTCACATGATCTCCTCCAAGTCACCCTTGCACTGACGACCAACTCGCCGCTTCCCTTTCGGGTTCCACTCGAACGATGGCTTGTCTAGTGATGTCACTTGATGGTTTCCTCAGAGTATGGCCAATCCATCTCCATTTCTTCCTGCCTATTTGTTTCACAATCGGTTCCTGGTTGGTTCGCTCCCAGAGGCCTCTGTTGCTGATCTTTTCTGACCGGCCATCTGATCTTCGGTATTGAGCGAAGACAACTGTTAATGAAGGTTTGTAGTTTGTTTGAGGTGCTCTTTATGACGCGCCAAGTCTCTGATCCGTATAGTAACATTGACTTCACATTGGAGTTGAAAATCCGGACCTTATTTTTCATGCTGAGTGCTGTTGACCTCCACACAGACTTGAGAGTAGTGAAAGCTTGTCTTACTTTTCCGATCCTTGCTTTGATATCCTCGTCAGTTCCGTCCGCCTGTAGTTGAAACGATGCTTCCCAGGTAGGTAGGTGAAGGAGGTTGTTTCTTTCAGGTTCCTCCCATTTATGCTGATTGTTGTCAGTTGTTGTTGTTGCTGTTGGTGGTGTTGCCCGGGAATTTTCATCACCTCTGTTTTCTCTATGTTCACCTGAAGTCCTCTCCTTGATGCTTCTTCTGCTAACTTGTTGCTTTTCGCTTGCATATCTTCCAGTTTGTGGGAAATCAGACATATATCATCGGCGAAGTCCAGATCCTCCAAGTTTATTGTGTGAGTCCATTTTATGCCTGTTTCCTCATTGCCCACTGTTTGTCGCATTATCCAGTCCACTGCAATCAAGAAAATCATTGGTGATAGTAGGCAGCCTTGTCTTACTCCTGTCCTCACTTCGAAGGGTTCCGTAAGTTTCCCATTGTGGATTACTTGGCATGCAGCATTGTCGTACAGCTGTTGGATGAGATGTATTATTGTCGGTGGCACCCCGTAGTAGCGAAGTAGTTGCCAAATCACCTCTCGATCGACGCTGTCGAAGGCCTTTTCAAAGTCGATGAAGTTGAGATAGAGAGGTGACTGCCATTCCAAGCTTTGTTCAATGATGATCCGTAGTGTGGCGATCTGATCAATGCATGACTTGTTTCTCCTGAATCCAGCCTGTTCCGGTCGAAGTTTTTCATCCAGGGCATGTTTGATTCTCTCCAGGATGATGCGGCTTAGTATTTTGCTTGGGATGGACAGGAGCATAATTCCGCCCCAGTTCTTGCATTGACTTAGGTCTCCTTTCTTTGGTAGTTTGAATAAGTATCCTTTCTTCCAATCCTCGGGTACTTTGCCTTCTTTCCACACCTTCTCTAGTAGTGGCGTCATCAAGTCCGCTGTTGTATCTGGGTCCATTTTCAATGCTTCTGCTGGGATTCCATCTGGTCCTGCTGCTTTTCCAGCTTTAAGCATCTTGAGTGCCTTCAGGTCTTCTGATTTCGTCGGGGGATTGGTGTTCACTGGTAGCTCTGTCTTCGTTGCTGGGCGCGTTGTAGGTGTTGGTCGATTTAGGAGTCTTTTGAAGTGTTCAGCCCAGTATTTCCTTTGCTCCACTTCTTTGGTGATTGACTTTACGTTGTCATCCTTCACCTGCTTGATTTGTGTCAAACGTTTGCCCGATAGGTACCTAGTAGTTTGGTAGAGTGTTGTGAGGTCTCCTTTGCCTGCAGCTTGTTCTGCCTCACTTGTCATGGTTTCATAGTACTTTCTTTTGTCTTCTCTGGTACTCTTCTTTACTCTTTTATTCAGTGTCTTGTAGCTTCCATTCAAATCCTGTTTTTGTTGCTCATCGGTGCACTTGGGAATCTTTTGTTTCACCATCCCTCTCTCTTCTATTAGTTTCCAAGTGTCCGTAGTGAGCCACTGTTTGTCCTGTCTCTTCTTCCTGCCTAGAACTTCCATGCAGGTTTGACTCCACACTGTTTTCAAGTTTTCCCAGTGCTTTTCGACGCTGACCTCTTCGCTAGTGTTGATTTGTGTCTCGGCTCTGTCCTTTATGCTTGCAGTGAAGATGTCCTTTGTGTCCTAGTCCTTCAGTTTTTGAGTGTTGAACTTGGCTTGTGGTCTATCTGCAGCTCCTGATTCTCTGAAAGCTTTTAATTTGATTTGGATTGTCCCTTGAGCCAACGTCTGCTCCTCTTCTTACTTTTGTGTCCAGTAGGCTGCGCCTCCACTTCCTTGAGATTGAGATGAAGTCAATTTGATTTTTGGTTCGCCCATCTGGTGACACCCATGTACCCTTGTGGATATCTTTGTGTTTGTATACGCTGCCACCAATCACAAGTTCATTGAAGGCGCAGAAGTCGGCGAAGAGTTCTCCGTTTTCATTCATTTCTCCGAGAGCTTCTCTACTCATGATGAGTTCCCTTCCTGTGTTGTCTGGTCCCAGTTTGGCGTTCATGTCTCCCATTAGTATTTTAATGTCACCAGCTGGAGTATTGTCCATTGTTGCCTGTAGTTGTCTGGCCCTTAGCATGGGATGAATTATCTGTGGATGAACACTAGGAAGTGGTAAAAAAGATTATTCATACAGTAATCTCGGATACCGTCCCTTTATTCACAACACAGCCCAAAAGAAATTCATCATGGCTGAAGAGAGGCATGCAACGTATTCTGCAAGCAAAGAGGAAGACTTGGTTTACGTGGCGCATAACTAAGAGTCAGACCGATCAGGACGCATACCTGGAACTCAGGATCCGGTGCAGCGCGAGGGTCATGAGTGACAGGAGGTGATTCCGGGCTAACCTTGTCAAAAAGCTCCTAGCAAACCCCAAAAACTTGTACCGATTCATGTCAAACAGGAAACCAACCAACCAGGGGGCATGGGCCTTAGTAGGCCCAAACGGTCAATATCTCACTCGTCTGGAGATGGCTGAAACATTCAGTTCAGCCTTCCCCAAACAGTTAAACAACAATGTGGGTATTACCGGTACGGACCAAAATCGTGGCACTACTATTTCACAGGGGGAAGACCTAGTGGCTACTCCCCAAATAAACCTGGCAATAGTACTAGCGAAGCTACGGCGACTCACACCCGGGAAGTCCCCAGGTTGGGACGAAATCGGCCATCTGTTCTGAAACAGTGCGCCGAAGCTCTCTGTAGGCCCTTATGCACAATGGATTCGGGTAAACTGTCAAGGGAGTGGAAAAGAGACATCCTTTCTCCGATCTTCAAGGGTGGGGATAGGCAAAATGCCACTAGTTATAGACCAGCAGCTCTACTCTCAGTGTTATCAAAAGTACTGGAAAGTATTATTGATGATCACATCAGGGAATACCTCGATAGGTTTAATATACTACATGAGGCCCAACACGGTTTCAGGAAAGGCAGATCCTGTGTAACAAACCTACTCTGAGCTTGGGACGATTGGACATCATGCTGGGATATGGATGTTCCAGTCCATGTGGTCTTTCTAGACTTTGAGAAGGCATTTGACACAGCTCACCATGACCTTCTCCTACACGAAATAAGCCAGGCAGGTATAGGTAAGCCACTTCTGTCATGGCTAAAGGACGACCTAGCTGAAAGGTAATTTTGGACTAAGGTCAATCGAGTTCAATCATCTTGACACAGTTCGTCATCAGGAGTATCGCAGTGTTCTATCCCAGGACCACTGATGTTTTTGATTTTTATCAATGATCCACCATACCATCTAAGCTGCCCGACTCTTCTATACGCTGACGACGTAAAATTATGGCAGGCGATAAAGTGTCCGGAGGACTCAGATAGGCTGCAGACAGATCTAAAGCTTCTAGAAGACTGAGAGGTGGCAAGTGGCATAACTTTCAACCTGAAAAAGTGCAAAATAGTCAAATTACGAACCTGTAGGCTGCAGAATGCCAGTTACACCCTGTGCAATGAAAGCTTGTCCTGCACAACGTCACAGTGCAAATTAGGTCTAGTTCTAACGGAAAAATGGACATAAGCGTAAATTACACGGGGACGTAGCGAGGGCATATGCGGTCATACACTTTACACATAGAGAGTTATATGCACTCACTCCTAAGCTCTTTCTAAGGTTGTACAAAACATGCGTCAGACCACACTTTGAAGTACATAATATTATTGCACCACCACTGCTTAGAAGAGACGCGAACCTCTTGTAAAGAGTCCAAAGACGGGCAAAAAGGGAGTGATTGGTCCTCGAAACAAACCGTATGATGAAAGGCTAAAGAAATTGGGCCTATTCACACTTGGCAACCATCGGCTTAGGGAGCATTTGATTACTGCCTACAAGATAACAAATGACTAGAATCACCCAAACAAACGTGTTCTGCCATTGAGTAGGTATAGGCTTCCTCGTGGAATTCCCAAGGACTCGGATGCGCCCCCACTTCTTTTCACTGCGGGTTTGGCGTCCCTGGAATTCCTTACCAGCAGATGTAGCTATGGCACCCTCTGTGGACGCCTTTAAGCGAAGGCTGGACAATCATGCAGCGACACAAGGACTGCGTTCAAATGGCCTATCCCTTTAAAATCCCCATACACTATTCAGGGGTAGACAACTAAGTTCATCGTTTTACTCCTGACAACTATAACTACACTTATTATTATTATTACCGATATATTTTTATTATCAACTTCAAATTTAATCAGCTGACTGTTGTTACGTTTGCTTCATTTCTTTTTCTGTCTGTTAGTCTGAACAACTTCACTGATTATATCTATTATTATTATCATCTCTTTTCTTTTGACGATGATACCGGAGGACTAACTGGTGAAAGGATCAACTCCATTCACAGTAGTAACAGTCTTAACACACTTCATACTACAAACCACACATAATTAATCCCAGAACTACTCCTTTTGGAGTCAACCAAAGCTACGACAGTCGAGTGGCGGGACGAGCTACGCAGAAGTTTACTGAAGATCAGGAACCTATAGCTCACAATCAAGAGGCGAGCACAAAGAAATCAAATTGGTTTATACTAGCTCGTAAAAACGACATTGGATATTGGGCCACAGCAATCATCACTGAACATTGGATGGTGACCCTCACTCTTTAAGTCGACTTGTTTAGCTGAAGGCTTCCGGTCAAGCATCCATGCCATTTGGTACTCCGTCGTGTCACGTTCATGCACGATCACTAGCCAGCTAAGCATTCATCTCGGTCTACGACTTGGTCCCGAAATATATCTCGTAGTTTGGACGATCAAATTCTGTTGTTTTGCTTTGCCTTTGGTCCACGAGGTACGAATACTATAGAAGTTGTTGGTATTAGATCCTGCGTTAGTATACTCCTTACAATTCGCGAACGCCGATACCGTCAGCCTCTAAAACACTTACGCGTCAGGTAGTATTGAGGAAAGAAGCCTGTCAGTAGTAGTGTGGTGGACCTTTTGCTCTGTTAGCTTATTAACCCAAATTCAAATAGAAAACAAAATACCAAATCAATTGAGTTTACGGGAAGAATATATTAAAGTTTTGTTACTTGGGTTTACAAAGATCCAAATTCCACAATAAACGTAATGGATTCCAGAAGTGCTGCGGGAAGACTGCTCCAGTTCTAATTCTCCAGTGTTGACGTTGCCGGAGGTCGACCAAAGTGCGTAGGAGGAGGCTACGGTGATCCTGCAAAAATTCGAGATAGAAAGCAGGTTGTTATAATTGATCGACGGCAGTTGAAATGGTGGAGAAGACGGAGAGTCGAAGGCAGAATTATATATTTATTTAAAACTCGAGGGAAGTTCAAAAGTACAGAGTTTTTGGTTAAAACAAAGTAGTGTACAATATGTTCATTTTTTACATAATAGTAAAATTTGGATAAGTTTATTTTTGAGGACTCCACAGGGCTCCCCCTCTTAGAGGTCCGGAGGACCATCAGTACTGTCCTCGTGGACGATTACATGAATATAGGCAATATAAATAATGAGTAATGTCAACAATAAGGGTAACAAAAAAAAATAACATCAACAACAATAAGGATACAAAATTAGATCAGAGTGTACGGAATGCGTCCGTGTTGTATAAAGTTTAGCACATGCAAGCAGGAATTTAGAAGAAAAAATATCAAAACTTGCTATAATTTTAAAGAAAAAATTTATGTACATAATAAACCATGAAATGTTCGTTAGCATTTGCAAAATTCATATATAAATAGATATATACAAATACTTGGTGAATGCGTGTGCTTGCAGCACATTTAACGGACAGTAAACAATAATACTAGTAAATATTTATGGTTATAATGAAATGAATGTCGACAACAATAATAATAAGTATGTCTAAATGAGGTTACGTACTTTTTTTTTAAATGTCAGTCAACAAAATGAACATAACGGGCAGGTTTACAGATCTGCCGTCCACTGCGTGTCTGTACAGGGGGAAGTGTGAAGAGCGGGAGAGTTGGAGTTGCATTGACTTTCTGGTTGTTTACTGGTGCCGGCGTTGCTAGTGTTCCATATTCGCTGTCGGTGTACGCTGGTTTAAGACGATCGATAGAAACAGTCTCCGGTTTACCATGTTTATTCAGCGTGAATTATTTATCTGTGCGTTTAAGTACTAGAAAAGGACCTTCATATGGATGTTGCAAACCTTTTCTAATGGCGTCGACGCGAACAAATACAAATCTGCAAGTGAGTAGATTCTTATTAACTTGAGCTTTCTGAAGTGATTGGCGAGGGGCTACTGGTCGAAGCTGGAGCATTTGCTGGGTAAGGCGGTTGGTGAAATCGGAGATATTTACATCAATTGAATCATTAGACGGAACTAACTGACCAGGCAACGTAAGGGTAGTACCATACACAAGTTGAGCTGGTGTACATCCCAAATCTTCTTTGACAGTTGATCGGATACTGAGAAGAACTAACGGTAGGTGTTCACTCCACTTAGATGAGTCAGCTTGTGCCATTAATGAGCTTTTCAGTTGTCGATGGAAACGTTCCACCAGACCATTCACTGCAGGACGGTAAGCTGTAGTGGAGATATGGTTAACTCCAAGGAGTCTCGTAAACTCTCGAAACAGAGTTGATTGAAATTGAGCTCCTCGGTCTGTTGTAATCGTTGTTGGTACTCCGTAGTTTGACACCCAACGATCTAAGAAAACCAAGGCGGTATTTTCTGCAGATATGTCGTTGAGTGGACAAGCAATAGCCCATCGGGTAAATCGATCAATGGCAGTAAGTATATGAGTAAATCCTCTAGATGGCGGTAATGGTCCAATAATATCTATGTGCACGTGTTGGAATCGTCTATCCGGTAAACTGAACTGCTTTGGAGGTGTAACGGTATGATGATGTACCTTGGATCTTTGACATTGCAAGCACTGGTGGGCCCATTTCCGAATATCGGAGTTCATCTTGGGCCAAACAAAACGTTCGCTGATCAACTTGACCGTAGCACGTATACCAGGATGAGACAAGGAATGCAGATGTTCAAACAATGGTTTTCGACAACTTAGTGGGACAAAAGGTCTATGAACGCCAGTTGAAACATCGCAGACGATGGTTTTATCAGACAGGGGAATAGGTACGTCCTGCAACTGTAGGGAGGAGTTTCGTCTGCAAGTATGAAGTTCGGCGTCATTTTTCTGCAGCTTGGCTATATTGTCTAAGCTAATATCTATCGAAGATAGGTGATTAACGTCACATCGAGATAAAGAATCAGCTACGATATTGGAATCTCCTTTGATGAACTGGATGTCTGTTGAGAATTGTGAGATGTAATCCAGTTGTCTGGCTTCTCTCGGAGAGTGTCTATCCAACGAAGTGGTGAAAGCGTAGCAGAGAGGCTTATGGTCCGTTAAGATAGCAAAATGTCTGCCTTGTAGTAGGAAGCTGAAATGCTTTACTGCTAGGTAGATGGCTAACAGTTCTCTGCTAAATGTGCTGTAACGAGTTTGTGCAGGTTTTAACTTTTTGGAGAAGAAAGCAAGTGGAGTGGTGTCATTATTGAACTTTTGTTGTAAAACTGCTCCCATTGCTACCTGCGATGCATCTGTACATAAAATGAGTGAAGCTTCTGGATTGATATGAGACAACATTACGACGTTGGATAAGGCGTATTTTGCGTTATAAAATGCTGCTTTTGCTTCTTCAGACCACTGAAATTTCTTTGAATTGCGTCTAAGTAGGTCGGTCAGTGGCTGAACTATGGAGGCACACGATGGAATAAAACGTCGGTAGAAGTTGAACATCCCGAGGAAACGTCTAAGTTTCTTTAAGGAATCAGGTTCGGGAAAGTTGTTAATAGCTTCTATCTTATCTTCGGTAGGTCTGATGCCTTCGGCAGTTATTCGATGTCCTAAAAATTCGATGGATGGGGAACCAAAAATACATTTCTTTGGATTGATCACAACTCCAAATTGTTCAAATCTTTGAAATAACAAGCTTAAGTGTTCCATATGTTCTTCCATCGATGAGCTGGCAATTAAGACATCGTCGATATATACAAAGACAAAATCAAGACCTTGGGTAACTTGGTCCATAAAACGCTGAAATGTTTGCGCGGCATTCTTTAGACCGAAAGGCATTCTCAAGAATTCGAATAATCCAAAAGGTGTGATAATTGCTGTTTTTGGAATGTCTTCTGGAGCGACTGGTATTTGATGATATGCTCTAACCAAGTCAACTTTGGTAAAAATAGTCTTTCCATGTGACGTCAAGGAGAAGTCGTGGAGATGAGGTATAGGATAACGGTCTGGTACCGTAGCGTTATTCAGAGCGCGATAATCTCCACATGGTCGCCAGTCGTGATTAGTTTTGGGAACCATATGCAAAGGTGAAGACCATGGACTGTTGGATGGTCGTATGATGCCCAGCTGCATCATATGTTCGAATTCCGACTTAGCTGCCGCTAGTTTATCTGGTGGTAACCGTCGTGGACGTGCCTTCACAGGTTGTCCTGTTGTGATGATTTTATGCGTAACTGTATGAGATATATCTTCGACGTTGTATGACGGTTTAAGGATTTTCGGAAATCGTTGCAATAAGGTAGAGAACATTTCACTCTCCGGCTTTTCTATACAGATGCTATGAACAGAGTAGTCACCTGTAATACCTTGGATCTTGAGTTGGGTGCAATTGTCAATCAGTTTTTTCTTGCTGATGTCAACTAACAGATTGAAGTGACTTAGGAAGTCTGCACCAAGTATAGTGTGACGTACGTCAGCTACTATGAAGATCCATGTGAAACGTCGGCGTAATCCTAGGTTTAGAATCATTGACTGTTCACCATACGTCTGTATGTTGGTTTGATTGGCAGCGCGGAGTGAAAGTTTACCAGGTATTTTGGCTGATCGCCTGGATAGTGAGGGGGGAATAACACTGACCTCGGCGCCTGTATCTACCAGGAATAATGTGCCGGTAGTCAAGTCCCTCACGTAGAAAAGGCGACTGGGATGATTGCCAGTAACAGCCGTCGCCATTACTGCCTGGCTAGGGAGTTTCCCTGAGTTGCGTCACCACTATTGTACATGCACGGTCGGACACACTTCAGGGCATTATGCCCATACCTCCTATGATACCAGCAAATGTTACGGCTTTGAGATGGTGTTCTAGAACGTCGTCTAGATCTTGGTCGCCGTTGTTTGGATACTGTCTGTGACTGGTTCCGCTGTGCTCGGAGCTCAGATACTTCCAGTCGTAAGTCTTGCATTTGAGATGTTAACTGGGAGAGTATCCGAAACATTGGTGCGTCCTTAATAGAAGTGGAAGGGCTTGGTTGTAAGGCGTTATTAGAAGAGTTCTGTGTCTCTTCGCCTTTATTACCTTCTTCAGCAACAGTGGAACGTTTAGGTGGAGCCATTGTCAAAAAATATTTAAGTATAGAGATATAAAAAATAGCAAAAGGTATGGTAACAAAAATTAAGCAATGCGAGATTATAAGGTCAAAATAGCAACAAAAATGTTCAAAACGAGTTAACTATCGCAAAAACGTTCAAAAAAAAGGTTAACCATTGAAGAAAAAAAATGTTCGAAGCGGGCTCACCGATTTTTGTGGTGGACCTTTTGCTCTGTTAGCTTATTAACCCAAATTCAAATAGAAAACAAAATACCAAATCAATTGAGTTTACGGGAAGAATATATTAAAGTTTTGTTACTTGGGTTTACAAAGATCCAAATTCCACAATAAACGTAATGGATTCCAGAAGTGCTGCGGGAAGACTGCTCCAGTTCTAATTCTCCAGTGTTGACGTTGCCGGAGGTCGACCAAAGTGCGTAGGAGGAGGCTACGGTGATCCTGCAAAAATTCGAGATAGAAAGCAGGTTGTTATAATTGATCGACGGCAGTTGAAATGGTGGAGAAGACGGAGAGTCGAAGGCAGAATTATATATTTATTTAAAACTCGAGGGAAGTTCAAAGTACAGAGTTTTTGGTTAAAACAAAGTAGTGTACAATATGTTCATTTTTTACATAATAGTAAAATTTGGATAAGTTTATTTTTGAGGACTCCACAGTAGCATTAAACAAGCACATTCTGGGATGGACCGTCGATAACATCTCAGGTAATTAAAAGTGAGGCGATTTTTCACGGTTTTCTGTCCTGGAAAGTTCAAAACTTCCCTTAGCATACTGACTAGTTGACGAATACACTTGAGATCAGTTGCAAAGCCGAAAAATCTCAATGAATTACCCGTCTATTTGTTACCTGTGTATGTTAATGACGATGCCGTGTCTAAGCAGTCTGACAGAGGCCAAGTCCAAATACTGAGATTGGGTTTCGCGTCTGGATTCGCAACAAGCTGGTGGCATACGTACGAAGTGGAAAAGTTTGGACCTCAAACTGCTCCACTGATGAAGCATTGGAATACTTTTCCTCATTTTCAAAGAAAGAATGATATACAAGACATCTATTTGGTTGACTAATTTCAGCATCGATTTCTAGCCACAGCATGATAGGTGTGCTAATGATTTTATCTTGTCAGCTTCCAAATGAGTAGAATAAAGATAATCTAAAACTGGAGGTCTCAATTCAAGAGCAATAATTCCGCCATCCAAATATAAGAACCTTTCAGGATGGACTGAAGCCTCTTCCATTTGCTCAGAGAAGTCTGGAAATCTTCGCTGACACTGAATGTTATAACCTCTTTTCGCTGAACTTGTAATGCTGCCATAAAAATTTCTTAGTATGCTGTATAAGTCAAACTCTATTTACACCTAACGGTTTTACTAAAAACGGCAACACTGGGAATTTCAAACAATGAATAACGAGGTAATAAATCTGCTTGAGATGTACCCGTAGCCAGCTTGTGTTCAACGGTACTTTCGTACGCACTTATTTCTAAATCCCATGTTCAAACCGTAGCAGTAGATGAACTATTCAAGGATTTTTCCATATGGCAAATGAATCTTAAAGCCTGGCGGTCAGTGGCGATTTGAATTTTATTGGAAAGATGCTTGGGCAAGAGTTTTTGCCCAGGTAACTGCTACTGACTCTTACTCAAGCACTGTGAAATACAGGTAACAGCTTGTCCAATTTGGTGAAGTCCTGCAGCTATGTTCATAAGAGAGGCGTTTGTGGTGAGAACAAGCTTATCTTTCGACGGGAAAAGTTTCAGGAAAGTTTTGGTATCTAGAAACTTCAGAGTTCTTCGCAAAATATCCTCATGTTGTTGTTCCCATTCAAATTGTTGACTGGAATAAATGTCAGAAATTAGAGATAACAGCTAAGTAAAACTGGGAATGAATCTGAAGTAAAACTGATGGATAACAATCCAATACCTCAATGATGAAATATTAGTTGGTGATGTTTAAATTAAATGTACGAAACGACTAATATCAGGTCTGAAACCCTTGGAGTCTATTGCTTGAGTGAGGCTATGTTCTATGATAAGGTGTTTTCGCGCATTGCATGGGTTATCGCGTTCACGCCTATAGAGACGTTCTAACCGCTCAGTATTGTGAAAATAGATTCTATTTGACTAGTTTTAGGCTTCTGTAGCCGAAAAATGCAATATTTTTGTGTATTGTGTTCGTAGTAATGCGTAAAATTGTCATGACAGCCTAGACGAATTACTAATAAAAAAGTCATCATTTTGAAGAAATATCGCATGAAAAGTCCATTATTAGGGTTTTAGAGCATTTAGGCACTGTTTTTTGTGAGTTGTTTCAGATCTTAAGGTTGTAAATTGACTGCAGGCAATGGCTGTTGTCATCCCAGTTATTCTATGAGAATCGTGCATTTGAAAGAGAAATAGCCTAGAGACATAAGTTAGATGTGTGTTTTGAGGATGTCAGACACTTCTTTTATCATCTGTGATGGCTGAAATATTCCATAGCACATGTTTTTGATCATGCAATGAATGAGACAGGCTGCTGCATTTCCTGGTGATTATAACTACTTTGATGAAGTTCCCATTTAAAATTGCTTAGGCGAAGATATGATACTACTTTAATTGACATTTGCACTTGGAATGTCAGAAGGCTTTAATTGTTCATTGTCAAAAATGGCATTAGATTATGTGTATATCAGTGTGCATGGGGTTACGAAGAATAGTGCAGATGGTCCTCCTGAAATATCAGACTACTTAAAATTAGTATCAATTTTCTGTGGATTAGTAGCTAGCAGGTGTTTCCTACAACTACTGCACCTGTTACATAAGTTATCCCAGTCTTAACAATCGTTCGTGTTCAGATCACTAAGATATTCTGAGATCCTTAATGAATTACTTCTGGCTATGAAGGATATGGAAGATGCACTTATGGCTCATATGTTTAAATGATTTATTATGAAAGAAGTTATCTATAGGGATTTTGTGATGTTCAGGTTACAATGCTTGAGTGTATGTAGTGACTGCATGCTTCTGTGCGTGAAGGAAAAGTTGGTTAAAATGAAGATGTGATGAAGTTTTCTGTACAGTGTTCATTGTGAATGGTTTACTAGTTAACACTTATTATTTGCTTGCTGCTATACTGTATTAGACGAACAATCTCTGTGTGACATTAAAAAATACAGAAGAATGCTGTCATCACCAAAGAATGAAAAAGGAAAATGAACCTTTTTCAGTAAAGGTATGGAAATTTAAAGCGTTTAACTTTAACATTACTTCTTCCTTACTTCAGCGATTTAAAAACATACACTTTCTTCACTTATTTACAGATATCCGGTAATGTCAGTCAACTTGGTCACAGCAATTCAACATGGGCGAAATAATTACGAAAAACAATTGTGTAAAGACATTTGCTTATTTTTTTTCATTAAATAGATTTAACATCCTGCTTACAATACTTTTCTTATTCTATCTGAGTGAAACTAAGTTTTTTTGCATGAAAAGATGCAGATGTCAGACTTATCAATGATACTTGATGATTTATTTGACTGTATAATTAAACGTAAGCGGAATGTTACTACGACTGCTACAGCTCAACCTACTTATTTATTCGTAATGTGTAAACTTAATTTTACAGTATACGTTAACATCCGTTATCATAGGGACTGCCATAACGCTTTAATTTAAATATTAGTAATACACTGATTTGGAATACACCTAACCGTATACGAACTCGAACTGCAATGCAGTGCCTAAGTTCTACCTATTGTTGTCATTGTTCCATACAGACTTGCGTATGACTATGAGACGTTTTCACGTAACTGTAGACAGAGACTTAAGGGCCACTAAACTACTTATAATTCACCGCGCATATCGGTCGATAGTGTTCCTACAGAATTACACTTAAGTATAGTAACGAGTTCAAGTCCTAGGGAGCACCGGTCTAGCATGCCGTGCTCACAAAGCGAATACATGAATTGAAAGACAACAAGATTTATATGAAAAGTTCATATTTATTATAATACAACATTAGTTTGTTTACATATTAAGAAAATGGTCCATTTGTGCGATTACTTCTCCCGCTTTCGGATGCGCACAAGTTACGAGACCATGTCCATCGTTGACACTTATGCAGCACATTATTAACTACAAAAGGTGGAAGAGTAAACAAAAATAGAATTATGCACACAATATTACAGGATAAATAATGCTCTCACTCGCATTGGCTACCTGAAATAAACTAAAAAGGCTTTGTCAATTAGTATCCATCTGTCTCACGACTGTTTCAATATAATTCCGTAGAAAAAGCAACATTGAAATACATCACTGAGCAATATCCACCGATAAAATGCTGCACGTATAACCTAAAATCGAGAAAAGCCAGAGAACTCACGGGTTCCTTGACATCGCCAGCAACCGATAGGCCAACAAACCGAGTGTATGATAAGCCAAGCCTTGTACATGCACAAATAAGTAAAAGAAAACGTTAGAATACTCAAATTTTACATTTATTTTCATCAAATATGCTTGTAAACAACGCATACCTCAAGCACACAAACCTGCAACGACATCACCTAACAAGGACAAATTAAATATCAAATTAGCCACCACTGTTCCAGCCAATGAAAGACGAGAAAACCTGAGGCGCGGAAAAATTAACACGTCATAGAACACACCCTCACCCCCATTGCGTATCATGAGCATGATTAAGATGACAAATTAAAATGACTTTTGGATGGATTAAGCCAGACATTTTTTTACGAAAGTATCTGAACGGTTTTAAAGGAGGTTCTTCATGCAATTCAGTAATCAATCCATGGACTGTAATGCTATCTTGAAAAGATTTAGCGCTATCCAATCCATTTTTTATCTGATCTATTACCCTTTGTAATGTCGCGGTTGAGACTTTCAAACAAAAAGGCAAGACCTTGTACTTAAACAATCTATATGGAGTGCCAATGGTTGTCAGTGAACTAGAAGCTTCTTCAAGAGGAATCTGCAAATAAGCATCTTGTAGATTTGTTTTCGAAAAGAATTTCGAGCACCATAGATTGTACAGGACATCTTCAGTTTCTGTTGTACTTTTACCACAGTAAGCGACTGTTGGGCGCCAGGCGTTATTCACCACAAATTTTTGGTGTTTTCTCATTTACCTTTGGTAGTGTCACAAATTCGAAGATTTTATGGGCATCAGCACACCCTGCTCAAACAAATTGTCAAACTCTTCTTAACTGCATCTCAAACACTATGGAATGAGCCACTGTGTCAATGTTCAGGTCTAACTACACTGGACTTAACGCTGTCCTTAGAAGACCTACAGCAACAATGTGCAATAACCAAAGCGAAAACACAGAACACAGATTGATGACTCGAGAATCCTTTATTCTTGCACCAATATGGAACCAACCATAAGGTTATTATACACAAAGTCTAAGAATAAATGTCATAACAATTAATCACAATAATACTTCTGATAGTATTTCTCCGTCTTCTAACGAACAGCGTACGATGGAACGATGACTGCAGTATCGGTGACTCCCGCCAAAATATGGAGTTGGTTTTGAGTAAACAACCATGAATTGATCGTTCATTCTTCAACTACATTGACACACTGCTTTAAGAAGATAGGATCAGTCTTTATCCCCGTATGTATGGACTGAATTTTCATGCCACCTACAAACTTTAAACATAGTAAAACTAATTTCCTTAGCGGAACGACACTCGGACATACAACAACTTAGGAGCCTTTAATCACAATAATGATAAATCATGTTCAGTAACAAGGGAGGGAATATTTGCAACACTTTCTGATTTTAAAGTAAATTCAGCAGCATCAAGAGGAGTTGGCTTATGACCAACAATGCCAGTTACTGAACTAGTAGTAGGGTTCCTTGTGTGTGCTTAAAAAGTGATAGTAAATCTTTCTTAGAAATAACAGACTCAGTACTCCAAGCATTAACCCCGTGTAGTTTACTAGTTTACTATTCTTCCAATCAGTCCTGAGCCTGGAAAAAGAGAGAAGGTTGGGAATGGAGGTACTGGAATCGGAGGGACGGATTGACGCGGCCTGATGAAAGCCTTCAGGAAGTCAGTAGGTCAGTGTGTCTACCATCGATTAAAGCAAAAAATAAGCATGGCGAGGTGGAATGTTCGTAAAATATGTGAGGCTCGGAAGGCTGATCAGGTGGTCAAGGAAATGAGAAAATATGGTATGGAAGTGCCAGCATTCTGCGGGAGCTGGTGAAATGGATATGAACTATTCAAATTGTTGTCTAGAGAGTCAGTAATTTACTCCGGTCATCCAGACGAGCAAGACAAGAAGTAAGATTTCTATAGATAACTTCTATAATAGAGATGTGCTAGGGGATGATTGATAGATAACTTCAAACAGTAATGGACATCATCCCAAATGGTGACATCAGAATCTTAATAGGCGATATGAATGCCAACCGAACTTTGAACAGAAGAGAATTCATCATGGTTTGAGGGGCTGTCACTCGGAGAAATGAATGACAATGGAGAACTCTTCTCAGACTTCTTCGTCTTCAATGATTTATCGACTTGAGGCATTGTGTACAAGCACAAGGATATACAGAGAGCAACATGGATTTCTTCTGATGAACACACCAAAAGCTAGACAGACTTCAACACACATTAATTAAGTGAACACGCACTTCTTGGACACAGATTTGAGAAGGGCAGCAGATATGGGCCCAGACCATTGTCTACTTAAAGAAATCTTCAAGGTCAAGCCAACAGCCTTGAAAGCAACTGGAGATAGATCATACTGCAAGTTCAACACTCAGAAACTGAAAGACGAGATGACGAAAGATAGTCTTGCAGTCATCAGACCAAGGTCTAAGAGATAAATACAGATGAAACCAATAACAGATGGTCAAGGGAAACAAATTACCATAGAGGAGAAACAAAGATAAATAAAACAATGAGTTAATCCCTTCAAAAGAGTTTAGCATCAACCATCGCCAGCCACTCGCCTAGAAATACCACTGATAGCTACAGAACTACTAATGAACACCAATCCTCCAACAAAAACACAAATCTTGAATGCAAACAAGCTACTGAAAAATGATCAAGAGACTGTCAAAGATATGTTGATTCAACTATTGAAAAAGTTTGAAAGGAAAAGAAGATGCCTACTGATTAGAAGGGAGAACACCTCGTCAAACTACCAAAGCAGAGTGTATTAGGCCTTTGGAAAGACTGGGAAAGAATCATGATCTTGTCAAGTGAAATTTTAGCTTGTGTCATTCGAGAGAGAATAAAATATGCAATGGGGACAGAATTCTGTCTAGAACATGTACGGACCAAATTGCCATTCTAAGCATTATCATCAAACGGATCATACAAAGGTAGTCAAACATCTATCCTTACTTAATCGTTTTTGAAAATGTCTTCAACAGCATGGACCTAAAACTAATTTGAAAACTGTTTTAACACTGTAGCGCGCACCAAATATCTATCTACCTCATTCAACAGCTACACAACAATACCACGTGAAACTCAGTGAAATGCTCGAAGTAAACACGGGAGTAAGACGAGACTGCCTACCAACATCGGTTATGATCCTAATTGTGGTCGGTTGAACTATATGGCAGACTGTAAGTGGGAACGCGAAGACAGGAATACGTTGGACCGATAAGACAACTCTTGAAGATCTGGGTTTCGTGGACGATTTATGCCTAATGTCATACCAACAGGCGAAAACCAACAAACTGGCAGAGGAAGCAGCGAAAGCAAGATTTCAAGTCAATACAGAGAAAACAGAAGTGATGAAGATGACCAGCCAACAACAACAACAAGCACCAATCACTGCCAACTGAATAAGCAGGAAAGAGTTACTTCTTTCATTTATCTTGGAACAACGGTTTCAACTACAGGCGGAATTGGTGAGGATACCATAACCAGAATCGGAAAGGCAATACGGACCTTCATCACTCTGATATTAGTTTGGAAATCCCCTGCACTCAGCACGAGGAGTGAAATACTGATTTTCATGACCATTGTCAAGTCAGTTGTTCTGTATGGGTCAGAGACTTGGGGTTCATGTCACGGAAAGCATTTCGAACAGGTTGCAGACTTTTATCAACAGCTGTCTTCACTCCATTCTGAAGATCACATGGCTAGAAGGGATAAGTGACAGGTAACTCTGGGAACGAACCAATCAAGAATTTATTGCTCGATAAATATGTAGGGGAAAACAGAAATCTTCTGGACACATGCTGAGGAGACTGTTGGGTGGCGTTGCGTGCCAGGTCATCACTCCAGTGGAACCTAACTGGGAAATGAGTAGTTTGGCGTCGGTCCTACGGTGACATGCAGGAGATGGCGTATGAGGAGGAGATAAAAGCTTACGAGCAATTATGAGGACAGCTGAAGAGGTCTTCGGGGAAGAAGACCAGACGGAGACGTGCTTCTGAAGCCCTATATTCCGTTCCGAACCCATGGTAATAATAATATAAATAATCCAAATATCAATTATAAAAAAGTATGAATCTTGCTTGAACTTGTAGTGAGGGTTTTCATTAGGTGAGATTGAGTATTGTGAAATGTTGAAAGAGGATATGATTGCATTTTACAAGACGAAAGGCAAGGATTACGCAAATTCTGAGTAGGAAATATATTTCAGCTTCAGCGAGGCGACTTTCTGTAAGCAATCTCACCACATTTATTACATATTATACCGAAAGGCATAAAATTATGCGTTCAAAAACAATTCGTCATCACATTAACCTTCCTTGGTAAATTTTGTTTTGATACCATAGCAGATGTACTATTACCTCTGTTATTTGGTTTAGTGGTCTTCATTGTTATTTTGACCTTGAATATGTCCTTTTAACTTGGCCTACATTATTTTCTCACCTCTTAACTCTTTATTATTTCATAATTCCTATGACAAGTCCGTGTGTGATCAGATTGTTCGAAATATGTTGCGCAAATATATACACGATTCAGACAAATTACTTCTTATTGCTTTATCTAAATTCATAAAGGGAACTAATTGTTTTAAACAAGTATTTCAGAAATGAACTTTCCCAGATGGAAAACGCGGTTTGATACTTCTTCTCTTTGTCAGTAATCTACCAAAGGAGGAAGATATTTTGGATTTCTTCTTATTAACACCTGCAATATCAATTTTGGATGACATCACATCAGACAGTGATGTAGCAGGGGCTCGGGGTTCACTGTTAACATCTTCACAAGTAGTACATAAATCCTTAGCAGTGTGAGGTTGCATGAAGGAATTTGAACTAGCTCCTTCTCTAGGTTTGGGATACTAATGCCAGCATTTAGACGATCACGTAGTTGAGTACAGAAGCGATCCGCAAAGTTGCATCTTGAAGCTTGTGTGTGAAGACGGAGAATGAAGTCTCGCATCTTTCTGTTAGGAACACGAATAGGTTAACTGAACCTCCCACTCTCTCATGTTTCAAAAGAAGTAGCATGGAGGCCATCTATTAAAATTTCATACGGGAGGGAAATTGGTTTATCTGGAACTGTGAGAGCTTCCAGTAAACTATATGTGTCCAGTTCGATTGCAGGGTAACTCTAAGCTATAGCAGCTCATAACAAAATTACCTAAGGGACGGATTAATGACCTTGAGCCACCAGTCAAATGAGTCCATAGTATACAGGCGCAATTGTGGATGCTGTTCACGAATAACGCAGCAAAATGCATTCAGAGATAGTATTTAAGTACTGCTTAGAACACATGCTCATTGGAAGGGCGAAACGTGCAGCCAGCTGTCGTCCTTGGGCTATATTAATAACGTAGTCAATAATACGGACGATTTCGTTAATCCTACAGAAGGGACCCACACAAATTCCATCGAAAATTTCTAGTCACCCGAAAAAGAGGACCAGGTTGGTGCAAGAGTACAAGAAACACAATGATTTACAGTTATCTCAACGAATTTACGCATGTAAATTGGTTTAACCTAGCTATGAGGACTCCTATGAGAAATTCGAAGGTTTCCTTTGGATGTATACAAAGAAGTCATCCTATGTAACTACTTTTAACGTTGCATTACTTGCATATAAATGTCTTTTTCAAATTACGCACTTGTGCTTCGGACGCATCTAGCTGATCGATAGAGATTTGTCAAGGTCTTTCACTTGTCTGGCTAGGTAGTATCTATCATGTACTGGTGGCTTGTACGGATGAGGATATCAAATCCGGAATCGGAAAGACACGACAGATCTAAATCATTGTGAAATCAGTTTGGAAATCTTCTGCACTCACGAGAGAGAACAAAATTTGATTTTTAGCAGCAATGTTACATCTGTCATTCTTCTATATGGGTCAGAAACTTGGCGCGTCACAAAATGCATGCCTCGTAGACTTCAGACTTTTATCAACAGCTGCCTTCATTCTACACTGAAGATCAGATGGCCAGAAAGAATTAGGAACAAAAAAACTCTGGGGACGAATCAGTGAAGAACCTATTGATCAACAAATATTTAGAAGTAAATGGAGATGGATCGGACACACACTGAGGAGAATGTCGAAGGACATCACGAGGAGGAGGTGAGCGACTATGGGCAATCATGGTGCCAGCTAAAGAGGACCACAGGGAACGGTAAAAAGTGGAAATGTGCTGTTGAGGCCTTGTTTTTCACTCGTAATCCAAAGGAACAACTGTATATTTATACATGTGAGAGAATCACCAGTTTTAAGGTTTAGGGATATGTATGTGTGTGTGCGTGTTGAAACAACTGATTACAAATCATCGAAACAGTTAATTAGTAGAAGCTAAAATCTGATTGTTAGTTAACAAAAAATATAGATTTCGAAATGTATGAGGGGTGAGAATAATCGTGGAATTTAAGATAAGTTAATTTGTAGGCAAAGGTTATCAACGAGTCACTTCATAATCAATATTTTGTGAAATAATGATGAATAAGGGTATTAGATCAACGGGTTACGTAAGAATACCAGGATACAAATAAGTTAGTTGATTTAGCTAGAGTATTAGTTATAATAAAACAACAATGTCAAATGATAGTTACAAGGATAAAATAATAAATAAAACTGTAGTCACTAGAGTTGAAGTCACCAGTCACTACAGACAAGGAGTTACCAAATGAAGCAGCGGCAAAAATTGTGAATTCGTCAGTAAAGATCGATAGTTCTGAGGGACTGCAAGAAGGTGTGACATAGATATTTGTGACAAAAATGCAGTTATACTTAGATAAGTGTTTAGGTCGGCATTTAAAAGTTATACAGTCAATGTTGTCATTTGAGAATTTGAAACAGATGTTGTTGGCAGTAGACCACTGAGAATTAATAAAAGTGGCAACTCCTCCACCTCTCTTCTTCTTTGAGCTGCATCGGTCTTGTCTGTACATTGTGAAATCAGGTAAAGAGACCAAATTAACGTCATATGAATCGTGCAGCCAAGTTTCTTGAAGAGTAATTACAGCAGTGTTACAATATACATTTGAGTATAATAGAGAATGCAAGTAATTAATCTTGTTCGGTAGAGATCTGCAATTTGTGCTCATAATCACAGGAACAGTCATCAAATACATTGGAGTACGCTTTAAAGCTCGTTGCCATCCACTATGAAGCTTTTTCTTAAGTTAGTTAGAAACGAGTAAATTAGCCGGTTGGGAACGTTTTAAATAACCGCGAGAGCAAACAATACGATTAAGACACATAATTGAATGATCAAAATAAAAAATAAATCCGAGGAAATAGATGCAATATGTAGGATGGAAATTTCGGTAGCCCAAGATTTGAGCAGGCCGCCAAATGATTAATGCTGAAAATTCCATTATGTATCACAAGTACTGTTTTTGGAATAATTATTCATTTATTTATTGTTCCCTTGGGTTCCTAGTGGAATAAAGGGCTTTAACTACACGTCTCCACTTCCTTCTGTCTTCTCCAGCACTTTTCACCAGCATCCATGTTAATCCATACTGTTTCAACTCCTCTTCACACGATCTCCTCCATGTCACTTTTGGACGTCCCACTCGCCGCTTCCCTTTCGGGTTCCACTCGAGGGCCTGACCTGCGATGTCACCCAGGTTTTTGGAATAAAGTAAATCAATATTATTAAAAAAAGAAAATCTTTTGAGTACACAAATTCAGCTTGTTCAGCTGAACTGCAAATGCCTCTGCTATATGTAAAAGTTGTACTCATAAAGCTTGCGCAAGGTTGGGTCAAATACGATATATACTTTTATCGCTTTGTTAATGTCAAAATGAATTCTTGTGTTGGCAAGATGTGCTAATATTGGGCAGTGTATGAGTAGTTTCTAACTACTAATGACGACTAGGTTTCAATCTCAGGAGAGAACGCCATCACTTAGTGGAGATGCTGGTGTACCCCGATGATGAGTGACAAAAAGGACGAAACATGCTTTTAGCATTCCACTGTTGACCTCCAACCATCAAATGAACTGATGAAGATATTTAGAAACTTTAAACATTTTACACTTTTCGAGGGTTCTGACAAATTGAATTTCTGTTTTATGAATCGTGGATGAATAGATGGTGTTGGTGGATCTCTAAAGTAAGTGGATCAGAATATTAACGTTTACCATGTAAACAGTTGAAGTGAACATTTGAACGAATTCCTTTTCAACGAAAAGAACCAAAAAAAGCTACAGGAAGCTTGCTTTATTTGAGTTTTTTGGTATGCTGTTGAATTAGTAGAACTATGAGTCAGAGAAGAGAAACATCTTAAGACCATCTTACGTTCAGATGAATAAATATCAAAGAAAATTCATCGAAAAATATGTTTTCTCTATCCAGCCGTCCAACACAAATTCATCCACTGAGACTACAAAGATAATCATCCCACTGTATGTAAAGAATATTTGTGAAATAACTACAAGACTATTCAAACCTTTTGGCATATACGTTCCTCACAAATCAACACAATCTCTTTACACCATAATATATAATTATCAAGTGTTGTTTTGCACGGATATGACTGGTTACAGATTTACCCATGAACTGATATCAGTTAGAAGACCATTGGAAAACCAGAGAGTACTGGACAGCTGTTTCGTTCTAGTTTTGGACTCTTCAGTAGTACCCGCACACCTGGGTTTGAACCCTAGGACTTTACGTTTGCAAGGCGAACTTGTAGACGATTCAGCCGTAGTGACCCGAAGCAGTGGCCTATGAAATCCAGCTTCTTTACTAGTGGCTGATTTTGTAACTGTGTGGTCATGCTTCCAGACCACAGTGGGTGCGTGCTGATGAAGTGTCCCAAACTAGGGCGAAACAGCTGTCCAATACTCTATGGTTTTCCAATGGTCCTTATATCGGATGATAATCAGATGGACAATAAAAGTGAGGGAAAAGACAGCAGAGTAAGAGAACACCACACCAACATCATTTTTAAGTGTGTCAACAGTGGCTAAAGTGGACGTCCCTTTAATCTTCACATTTAGTTAAACACACTACCAGTCAAAAGACACAACATATATTCTTCAACATCAGTTCACTTGGGAAAGTGTGAAAATCAAACAGAATGTACGTCGAATTTATCATCTAATAAGGAATAGGTCACACCGTCAAAGGGGCAAATATCATATCATCAAAGTAATCAATATCCGTGGAGGTAAACACAAAGATAAGAAAGCCAAAGGAAACAATTAACTGCACTCATGATTATCACGTAGAAGACGGTAATTTCGTTCATCAAGAACTCCAAAATCATACTTCAATTTGAAGTTCAGCAGTGAACTGTTGTTGTTTAGACTGGCTGTGAAAGTTATGCAAATAAAACAAACAGTTAAGCGGACTTAACAACAACAACACAAAAAGAAGAGACAGATCCCAGTAGATCAAATACAATAAAAATTCATATAAGATACTTGAATGTTAGCACTTTGTATTGCTACGGTAGATTTTATATTATACTTTAATTGACTAGATATTTTTACAATGGAAATATCACTCTTGAATGTATGAAAATTTAATGTTTTAAAAAAACTCTGTTGTAAATGTTCAGAGTGTCAATAGTATAATGATATTAAGTGTCAGCGTTAAATTCATTTAACTTTGAAATACAATAAGTGAGCAATTGAGAAGATTTGAATGTATAATTAATAGTGCTTTATTCATGTATGTTAAGATACTTTGTACAGTTCGATTAGTGAGAGGATAAGTTCAAACTTCATTTTAAGACAGAAATAAATAGGATTAGTATAGTATATTATTGTAAATAGAATCGCTCTTAGAAACAATCAATATCTTCTGAATATATCTGATAAGACTCTGTTCAGATATAGTTATTTACAAAGGTAATTATTATGCAACTTGGTTTTTCCTTTTGATTATATTAAAAAGTAATAACATTACTATCTCATACTTATGTAAGCGGTGATGAAGTTTGACAAATGTTGATGTTTCTTCAAGAATTGAAAACATTTATTTCCCGCTACGAATTTAAAACAAGCAACAAAGGTTAATAAAGCAGGATTTAATGAATTCATCAAATTTCGGTAGAACTCGTCATTCAAAGGAGATGATGGACAGGAAGCAGTCGAACGAAGACTCGATAAAGCTATCAAGAGAACTTATTATGCTGCAAAACTTGTTATCTTTAACACCATTAAGCAAGTGCTTCAACAATCTGGGAAAGACCAGTCGCCAATCCTCGACACTTCAAACTGCGTATATCAATTTGAGTGTGTTTGTGGAAGCAAATACATAGGTCGTACAGAAAGGCGATTGTCTACTCGCATGATGGAGCATTTGCCAAAATTGTCGAAAATAGCTGAGTGCAAAGTGCCAAAAACCTCAATAACAAAACATCTTGTGGACTACGGACATGATATCGACGCTGTCAAGTCATTCACTATTGTCAGCAGACAAAGAAACAAGAAGATGCTTGCAATTGTGGAGGAGGCTTGTGGAATCCGAGTTTATAAACCAGGTCTCTGTGTACAAAAGGAGATGGTCGTCACTTTGAATCTACCATGGTAATACGTTTTACTTATTATTCTACCTCTTACTATTATTATTATTCTTGATTCATTTAAAACTATCCTTTATCAGTAGCATTATCTCAACTCACTTCAACACTATTGTTATTATTGTTATTATAACTATTACTATTTATATTACACTGTTTGCAATTCTTGTTATATTCTCTAATGAGTAATTGTTTATCTAAGTGATGTAATTGAAGCGTAATGCAATTTATCTTAATTTTGATCTCTCCCCTTATCTATTTGAACATGAACTGGAAAACATTCGCACGTGTCTTTCTGCATGACTAATTCAATGTGGTTCATTTGCTTATCAGTCTTATATCTGCCAATGTAATTTCAAGAGTTTATATATCCGTATATGTAGAGTACTCAGCTGACGAGTTCTACCGAAATTTGATGAATTCATTAAATCCTGCTTTATTAACCACATTTGTTGCTTGTTTTAAAATGTTGATGTAACAGATGCTTCTGGAATTCATTTGCTTTTTAGTATAGGTAATACTGATTAACGTTCAGAAGTTATTCGGTGTTATTACCTTCTGTAACGTGACTAGTTTAATCGCGAAAGCTTAATTATCCTACTAGACAATATTTCCAGCGCTAACTTTGATGTGGCTTTATCTTATGAGTGATTTTATTGACCCCTGAGCAAATACATATATGCAAAATGCATATTTTAATATGCATATACCTGCTGCACCCTACTGGTCACGACTTTTCACTGGAACCCCAGGTAACTACCTACCTGAATAAGGCCAGTCACCAGTGAGCATCTCATTGATATTCAAGTATTGGTTTGTAGGGATTTGATTGGTTACAGGATTTCAACATTATAGTTGATTTCTAGATGAAACAATTTTGTGATTTTATAATTTGTTGTTTCTTACAAATGTCATATGAATTCATTAACAAATAAACTGGGGAATGTATCTACTTACTGATGATCAAATGTTCACCACCATCTTCTGTGGTGACACTGATTACATTTTCGTATGAACGTAGTGAATCCATGTTGGCGTGTTTCAAATTCACAAGACATATACGTATGGTTGTGTTCAAAATGCCCATTTAAAAGCAATCTCCGCGGTTTTTTGGTATTTTGATACAAATTTAGCTTATGCGTCGGTGGCACAGTGGTTAGGACTCTCGCCGACCATGCACATGGTTCGGGGTTCGATCCCCTGCCGGCGCACACCCGATATCTATGGTCGGTCTGAATTTGGGCTACCGATATCCATGCTGAAAATTCCAAACTTGTACTGAAAATACGGTGTGGAATCAAGCTGTAAATCAAAATAAATAATAAATAAATAAAAATTATGGTTTCATTCGTTTGTGTACAAAACGAAAAACAAAACATCACAGCTTGAATTATTTGAAGTAGTGATAAGAGTTCTTTCTCTTATTCCTAATTTAGCAACCAATATTTTAACTCCTTTATTATATATATGTACTGGCACCCCGTCAATAAAAAAGGCCTAAATTGAATATAATCAGATGCAAATAAGATAAATTAATAATAAGCCATCAGTTGCTTTCAAACATTTGGATTAGACTTAGTGATACTCTAAAAAAAGTCTGGTAGTGTGAACCAAACAGTGAAATCGATTAAATAAATGAGTATATGTCAAAAGAGTGAATAGTTCTCGTATAGATCCTATGAATAGATTTCTGGGTAGTGGATTGAGTCCACCTAGATGACATTTCGTTGGTAATGTGTACAACTCAGTGAACTGGCATTCTAGAGACAGGTTAAACACGTAGAAGACTTTAAGTGTATTTAAATAACAACAGTGGATAGTTCTTTTATCTCAGTAGCCTAGTAACCTGGGCCTTAACGTTTTGAAATGATACATTCTTGATGCGAGTGTTAGTAGAAACATCATGACTAACGAGAAAGTAATTACATTTAGTTGTTGGTTTATAAATGAAACGGGCCGAGAATCTTAAGTTCTACTACCAGACGCCACAAATGAGGTTTCTATCACCTTTCCTAACTCTTATTTCCTTCACGCTGATTACTATTGCAAAATGTTTATTTAACAGGTGTTGAAATTGCCGTCACATTATACTTACTTACTTACAAGCTTTCATTACTCTCAAGTCTGTGTGGAGGTCAACAGCACTCAGCATCAAAAATAAGATCCGGATTTTCAACTCCAATGTGAAGTCACTTGGCGTTTCATAAAGAGCATCTCAAACAAACTACAGACCTTCATTAACAGCTGTCTACGCTCAATACTCAAGATCCGATGGCCAGAAACGATCAGCAACAGAGATCTCTAGCAATGAGCGAACCAACCAGGAACCGATAGTGCTACAAATAAGCAGGAAGAAATGGAGATGGATTGGCCATACTCTGAGGAAGTTATCAAGTGACATCACACTTCAGGCCATTGCTCGAGTGGAACTCGAAAGGGAAGTGGCGAGTTGGTCGTCAGTGCGAGGGTGACTTGGAGGAGGTCATGTGAAGAGGAGATGAAAGCATGTGGGCAGACTTGGAGCCAGGTGAATACTTTAGCAGAGAACCGAACGCAGTGGAGACGCGCGGCTGAAGCCCTATGTTCCTCTAGGAATTAAAGGAAATAATAATAATATACTTACTATTAAATCATTTCTACCATCAGAAACCTAACGAGATTTGGACAATTTTTCTTGTGGAAAACTGATAATTAGAAGCTTAATCAAACACCATATAGAGGATATAGCACGAAAGCATATACTACTAACGTATATGAGTAGTTGAATACCAGTAGTGTCACCTAATCACTGCTAGGTGGTCTTTTTTCTATGGATTCAAGCTCACAGTCCTGAATCAGTCTAAATCAGCTGAATTCCAGCCAGCTAATTAAGCGAACTGGTGAAAACCTACAATAGATTTCTTTAGAAATCGAAATTACTCACGTCACAATATGTGGTCTGCTTTATATCATAAATGGAAGTGCAGACAGCAAGCATAAATGTATGACCTTAAATAAAGATGTTTCATTATAGTTCAGTTTTCCTTGTCTGTTATTACGCAATATATAGCGAAAATATTCATTCAGACATCTAGAAAAAAAGAAATCATATAATATCAGCGAGATACTAACACAACGCCTTAGGAATGCGTTTAAAAGAGAATTCCATGCTGCTGAATTACTCTGTGTCTTCAAAACCATCCCTATTTTGCGTTCGAGAGTAAAAGATAAACTGCCTAATTTCTCCTCTTCTAAGTGTACCTACCAATTTTGACTGCTTCTGTGGAGTGAACCAGTTAAATAGGCCATACAATTAGGCATGTTTCTCGTCAGATTTCCGAACATCACCCTGCACAGTGGTTAAGTAAAGGACAAACAAATTCCATTCATAGCGCTATTCTGTCTCATCTTGTGGATACAGAACACAAGATTGATGTTAACGACACACCTTTCAAAGTCATCTACCTCATATCAACTAATCTTAACTTCACCTTAAGAGTTCGTCTACTACATATTGCTGAGGCTGGCTGCTGCAATCTACATTAAGAAACCTAAATTATGTATCCAAAAGAAGTTGGTTGTTTCAGACACTGTCCTTACCTTGGCCATCTAGGTTCTAATGATCCTCAATTTTTTGTAGAAATTTCCTTAATTTTATTTGATATTCTATTTACTGTTACATTTTTATGCTTATTATAATTTATGCATCTTTAGTGAAATGTAATTCCGTTGATCTTACTTAACAAACCAATAGCACTTAAAAAACACCAATATTGTTACTGAATACAATTCTGGAATATTCTTTGTATAAACATATATATATATAATTGTAGAGCTAGAAGAAGAAATTATAGAAATGGATATTCTTTGCTCAGTTTTTTGTTTTTTTCTTAGTAATATATCTTAAATTCCTCTTTTTTAAAATTCTCGTTATCCGCTTCTTAACACTTTTAGAAATCAGTCGGTTGTGAATACAAAATTTCAAATGGCTCTCAATGATCGAAAACAGATTATTCTGGTACCCCGCTTTTACAAAAAACAACCTCTACTTTTAAAAATACAAATTTAGACATTCGTCAGTACTTTTGTGCAAGTATTAGTATTCTACATACTTTTTATACTAAGTAAAACCACGTGAGTTACACTTCAATAATAGCAATATTCTATCGTCCATTTCTAGCCAATTACTGGAGTGGTTATGTAAAGATGTATGGATAAAGTTGGGATTATGGTATGATAATATATATATATTTCTAGCATATTTCAAATAACTTTTCCAGCCTCTCTGGAACATTTATTATGCTTATTTGGATTATCCTACGTACATTTGGTAGGATTAAATTTGCAGTAGAAATTTTCCTTGCAATTATACATGTAAGAAGTAATGAGCAAAAAAAAATAACAAAATGCATTCATTTTATTATTTTCGAATATTTAACACTTTATACTTCGCGCTAATCTTCATTATTTTGAAAATATTTCAATTTTTTCTTGTAGTGCATCACTATGGCGCTAGCAATCACTGCAATATGCTCAAGTTTCAACAGTCTGTGTTGTTGGATTTCATTACCAGTTAGCTTTGTCTTAGCATTGGCTGCTATTTTTGTTGGTGCTCGGTTGAAAGTGTCTCTGGGGGGAAATATGAGGTTTTTGTCATATGTAATAGGAGCAGTGTCAGTGGTAACGATATTATCGAGTATCTATATAGTAGAAAGGATACACCCTGAAGTAAGTCTACATTAGTTCAAATTGATGAAAGTTATGAAGTAAAAGTTTTGAAGAAAATAGAAGACAAATTAATTCAGCCAGAGAAGAAAATTTTCTTTATCGACGAAATCATCGCCAGAGGCTGCTGTACAGTCGTGTTTATACTTACCAAAAATGTATACTGGCCTATTATTGAGTAAGAGCGAGTGTCTTATTTGATATATTCGCTCAGAAGTAGCTTTAGAAGTAAAAAGAATTAAAAGTTGTAAACTACCTGGTACTCAACGGCACAAAGATAGAAATTTGATAAGGTTAAAATATCTTTCAAGTGAGAATAGAGGTAGTTTTGACTGTCAATTTGACAAGTGTGAAGAGGGTGTGAAAATATACAAAAGGAGCATATGAGAGTGATAATAGTGAATTAATTATTAAAGTAAAAGCAAACTAAAAGTAAAATTGAAAGAAAAGAAAAGAATCAAAGTTTGTTTTTTACAGGGAACGACTAGAAGAGGTTAAGACAAAGATAGAATAAACGACTGGACAAAAATTTTGTATATAGAGTTCGGGGTTGTATTGACGAATCGCCAGCGCCTCCATCGCACACAAAAGCCGAGACCTGACGCCCTTTGTACCATTTGGCCTCACCTTGTAGATGAACTTGAAAAACTACTCTGGTGGAGCTACGTGGCCTGAGTTCACCAAGTGCTCGAGAATTGAGCTGGTAATTGTCTTGCATTGTCCTTTTGCTAACCATGCCGGATAATGTTCAGAGATGCGTTTGGAAATTGTGCGCTTTGTGCGGCCACTATAAATAGCTCCACACGAGCATGTGAATTTATGAACACACACTGAGGTGGCCCAAAGTTGCCGCAGTTTATCCTTCACAAATCCATTGATCGCTTGTCGGCTGTAGAAATTGATACGTAGCTCAGCCATAAAGAAGGCTTACCTCAGTAACCTGCATAAACGATTCTTCAGGATCTCAGCTGCGGTATCACCTTTAAATTCAATGCTCATAGCACCGTCTGGATTCTTTCAGGCTTTTCCCTTAACTTCATGTTTTCTCGATAAAACTTGGAGGATATCCATTCTCTATGAGGACTTGTCTGAGTCACCCCAGTTCCCCATCGATTCTATCACTGGAACGTATCCTTTTTATTCTTGATGGATAAGGAGAATAAGTTTGTCCAGTCAATTTTTCTACCTTGGTCTTAACCTCCTCTAGTCGTTCCCTGTAAAGAACAGATTTTGATTCTTTTCTTTTTTTCAATTTTCAATTTTACTTTCAGTTTACTTTTACTTTAATAATTAATTCACTATTATCACTCTCATATGCTCCTTTTTTTATATTTTCACACCCTCTTCACACTTGTCAAATTGACAGTCAACTACCACCTTTATTCTCACTCAATGGCAATTTTAACCCTTATCAAATTTCTATCTTTGTGCCGTTGAGTACCAGGTAGTTTACAACTTTTAATTCTTTTTACTTCTGAAGCTACTTCTGAGCAAATATATCAATTAAGACATTCCCTATTACTCAATAATAGGCCACTATACATTTTTGGTAAGTATAAACATAACTGTACAGCAGCCTTTGAAGATGATTTTGTCGATAAAGAAAAATTTTTCTTCCCTGAATCTGTCTTTTATTTTCTTCATGACTCAATGCGTATTTTCGATGAACTAGAAGTTTATCATACTAATTAACCTGTGATATAAAATTTTAGAAATATATTTTCGTGTTTTTAAACTGTTAACTGTTCAGATACTACTACTACTATCTTAGTTACTTAGTGCAGTCAAGGTAATTCCATGTGTAACGACCAAAACCGGCTTGTTGTGGTCCAAACGCAGGAAACAGATCCTTGCACTCTATTGTTTAGCTGGCCTGAACTTCCTTTAGTTAGTTACAGTCACAAGCCACCACAAATACAGCAAAAAAGGTGGTTATTTGCAGTAAAACGTGTTGTTCTACTCAACAATAATAATATATCAAAGAGTAAAGTTATCTCAGCACTGCCGTTAGGCAGCCATACAGATTCAATTCTTTCTCGAGTACAGAATAAGTATATTGCACAAGGAATCCACCGTAAGAGAAGTACCTGAGAATCAAGATGAATATTCCCAATAAAGTGGGATAGAAACGTTTTCAGTAAGAATCACATGCTGACAATTAACGCCGAGATAGTCTAAGGTCAGAGTGAGACCTTGACTCACTGAAACACAATGACATCGTGAAACAACTCATTATCAATGTTATCACACTACCCCACAAAGAGACGCATTAAAATTTGAGATTAAAAACAGGAATAAAGAGAAATAATAAGGATCGAATCAACATATGGTATTCAAACGTCAGAACATTAATATATCGGATAGGAGAAAAGAGGAAAAGAAGTAAAAAGTTAGTTGAAACATCGAAATAAGTTTCAGTAGTGTAATTAAATCGTTCAGGAAGGATTTTTCAAACAATTATTCCGTTACACCATATTAAATAAGCTTATTTGATATCATGCACAGTATGCTGAACGATACTTTCAGCATAACTTATTACCAATAGTCATATAAATGAATTCACCCGACTGCACAACTTGCGTTATACAATTTTATTTTAGTATTTCCTTCCGTTTATTAATTCAATCTTCCATATATCCACAACTGGCATTGATTCATTTCTGTTACATGTTTTCTATGTTGATTCAATGATGAATAAAGACTGAATGAATAATATCTCCTTTCATCTGGTTATATTACCTTTTTATACTGTTATCTTATCCTATCCTATCCTAATATGAGATTACCTACAGCTGTGTGCACAGCAGTGAACGAGCTTCTTTCTAGATTACTTAATTCAGCATATACTTGTCAGCTTGAAAGTTTAAAGTCCTCCGGTTAGGCGAAATAATGTAATTCACTAAACATCAAGCAATGGCTATGAAGTTAAGTAGCGATGTAACAGGATTATAAGCAATGTAGACTTCTTCTAAGAAATCCGGAGTGGTAATTTGTATGACTGCATAGGGGATTTCATCATGAGCTGAAATCAGTTAGAGAACCATTGGAAAACCTGTAGGGAGTACTGGACAGCTCTTTCGCCAACCCAGTTTGCGACTCTTCAGAAATACGCACCCACCACCACGGTTCAAACCCAGCACCATCTGGTTACAAGGCGAGGTAGCTCGCAGACCATTAAGTTACTGGGACCCGATCCAATGGACAGCTCATGAATTCTAACTTCTTCCAACTCATGACATAGCGCGACTGCTTCGCAATGTCTTCTTCGATGAGTTGCTGACTCATCTTTAACCTGCTGTACCCCACTGGAAAACCTGGGAGTACTGGACAGCTGTTTCGTCCTAGTTTGGGACTCTCCAACAGTACGTACGCAGCCATCGGATCGGGTCCCAGTGGCTCAGTGGTCTACGAGCTCGCCTTGTAACCAGAAGGGTCTGGGTTTGAACCCCGGTGGGTGCGTACTTCTGAAGAGTCGCAAACTGGGTTGGCGAAAGAGCTGTCCAGTACTCCCTACAGGTTTTCCAATGATTCTCTAATTGGTGTCAGCTCATGATGAAATCCTGTAACCAATCAAACAAAATCCCCACAAAACCAATACTTGATAATTTGTAGTCAAACTTTCAATAAACTGAACGAAATATGGTACAATATTATACCTGAGTAAAATAAATAGAATATACAAACCTCGAATTGTGCGGTGCTTAGTCTGTATACCTTCAGATGTACGGTCACTGTGAGTCTATAAGGAAAAAAAACACAGCAAAGCTGCTTTAAAGTTGATTCATGTGGGGAAATAAGCAACACGTGGAGGTATAGGTTGAGAATAAAGGGATTCGAATAAACAATGTTCAACAGAGAGTAGAACAAATACCGTTTAACCATAAGAGGATAATTACGCCATAACGATTTGGGTGTTTCCACAAAAAGTAAGATATATTCCAATGGAAATCAATAACTAAGGTTACACAGTAAGAAAATGTTAAATAAAATGTACACTCAGACTACTTAATAGTTATAAGTAGAATAAAGGGAAACACAAATGAATAGATAAGAAGGGAATTAATAAGTAATCTAAACTATAATTTGAAGTATGTCTTTTACTTATGAGTACTTCAATAACACGATAAGAAGACGTAGTTTATCTGGAACAGGTAGTGTATTTCTGTAGCACATTTCGGACACTGATCATAGACGTACTTGTCGTACATACTTACAGAAAAGTCAACAGAGAATAAGAGATCAAATCGAATGTAAATGAACAAGGCATTTAGAAGACAAATTTCGCGAGACGTTATCTTAATTTCGTAGTTTCTCTACAATCGCTTTAAAACTAAAATGGTTTACAACAGTGAAATAAAGCACATGACAATTACTCAGTTATATAAAACAAAAGTACATACTAATGACCAGTCACATTTAATTAGGTCAAGTAGCCCATGGTAGGCAAAGGTGGGAGTCTATTGTTTTTTGTACACACGGTTTAGGCTGTATCTGATTAATCCAAAGTGCTTCCATCACCTTCAATAACCAACCTTGATTTAGAGTTATGTGATGAAATAACTGTAAAACAGTCATTAATATTGATTTTGTGAACTAACATTAATGAGTGCTTTGCAATGGATGATGCTGGATTAATTGCATTGGGATTTTCTATATATTTTAATAACCATTTTGGAACAAGTTCTTTTCGACGACATTGAAACATTTTATTGGTTCTACCTATATAGGTGTCACTGTAACTGCAGGTGAACTCGTAGATGCAGTTTGAAGTAGAGTCCACAGAATTTCGGCCTTTAATCGTAGGTACAGGTATCGAAAATGTTTGGCATGTGAAAAAAAGAGATGTGGCGTAGAATGTGCGTTTGATAGCTGACCGAAGTGTCTTTGAGCTGTCAACTGCATAATCTGATCACCCTTAAGTGATAGGTTAATAAAGTTAGCTTTCTTTGGTACAGAATGTATTTGAGCTGGATTATTGATTTAGCGGTCAAAATCGCTTATATGAGGCGAGATAAGTGGGTGACCTCACTTTGCAAAACTCCCTGGTGGTTTCCAATGGTTCTCTAACTGATATCAATCCGTGATCATACTTTTAACAAGTCGAATCCGTGCAGACTAACTCTTGAACGAAAAAATAATAATGGGAAACATTATTATACGAATGACCACTGGTTTTAAACTGGATTAGCAAGGTAAGTTCAATGTAGCCACAAATAATTTTGAATTCATAAAAGTCATTTTATCGTTAGAGATACAAGTGATATAAGTATATGACCCAAACCTGCTTTATGTATGGGTATAAAGATACTGTTAAAGTCAACTTAACGACTAGTCTCTATGACTACCTTAGCGACAGATGACATTAGGCAACTATTATCTAACTTATATGTATATATGTGAGAGAGTAAGGCAAATAAAACCATTTGTTGCAATAGAATGCCTACCATTTTGACGAATTCATATGACCCATCAATGACACTAATCATTATTTCATTTTATTAATAACCTTTTTAGGTTTTCAGTAAAGTTTTGTCTGCAAGTCTTATTATTTTCATGCTATATGTGAGTTAAAGATTTACTTGAAATAACACATTAAAATTAATATTTATCTTGTATAATCCTGTAATAAAGTATGTGCCATCTTTATTGATATACCCTATCACTCTAAACTATAAACAGTACTGTATGCATCATTTTCAACAGTTGTACCCTATATCTTGATGAAGCTTTAACGAGCAGCGTGCTTGAACTTCATTTCCATTAATCGATTGTAACAAAACTCAACTAGTTTACTAGCCGGTTCAAAGCACAGAAAAAGAGGGAAGGTTAGGCATACAGTTGGCGACCTTAATCCGGAAAATCAGCCTAATCGCTACAGAGACTTCAACACACAAAGAGAAAAATATCAAAAATAAAGGTATTTTTCCCTGGAATCGGAGAGATGGAATGATGTAGACCGGTGAGAGCTTTCAGAAAGCCAATCGGTCGATGTGCCTTATTTCGATAAAAAACAAAAATAAGCATTGGGACGTGGAAAGTCAAACAGATAAGAAGATATGACACACAAGTGATCAGAACTTGTGAGGAGGGATACAATGGAGGTGGACTCTCTACTCCTGTCACCCAGACGACGATCACAAGCAAAATTTTATCAACCTCATTCAACAACTATATGACAATGCTACATGTCAAATGACTCACAGTGGAGTACTCATCTATGCCTTTGAAGAGAAGACAGGAGTTAGACAAGGCTGCCTACTGTCCCTGATGATGTCCCTGACTGTAGTATGGTAAAGCAGGCCGTATAGAGAGTGAGAAGACAGGAATATACTTGGCCTACAAAAGGATTAAGGAGTAATTGGAATTCTCAGACGATTTATGTTTAGTGTCACACAAATCCGAATTTCCACAGGCGAAAAACAACAAGTTGACAGAAGAGGTTGGAAGCGAAGATGGGACTTCAACTGAATACGGAGAAGAGAGAGGTGATGAAGACACCTTGAAAACAGCAAAAACAAGCAAAAATAACCATCAACTGGGGAAATTTGAAGGGAGTCATTTCTTCCATTTGTCAAGGTAGCATTATATCAGCTTCAGGCGTCAAGTATGGAAATATCAAAGCCATAGGGTCGGAAAGGTAAGACAGACCTTTATTAAACTGAAGTTAGAGTGGAAATCTACCTCACTAAATATGAAGAGCAAGATTTGGAATTTCAACAGTAATACCATTTAAGTCAGTGAAACAGGAGACTCTGGGAACGGACCAACTGAGAACCCGCCGGAAACCAGTATGTGTGACTGAGGAAATGAAGATAGATCGGACACGTCATAGAGATCTACTCACAACATCAGGGAATAATAATTATTATTATGACAACAGTTACTTCCATCATCACTTAAACTATTCACCATCACTGAGTCAGGCAACTGATGCAAACACTATATATTTATCGGCTTTGTTCCTATCACAGAGTACCCAGACCTATAAATACCTTCTAGTGGTCCCCTAATTTAAAGCCATTTAAAACAGGAGGTGTTTGGACAAGTTATCTGTCACTGTTAGCCGTAAATTCATGACTAACTTTCGTGTCTATCTCAGTGCAGGGAATATTTTCAAGTGGTTGGCTGGTTGGTGATAGTGTCTTGTCTGGAGGCGCATTCTAGTCAAGCTAGACGACAACCACAGACGCAGTAACACTCCGTTATAACAGTTTCATCATAGAGCAATTTCATTTGATAAAAGCACACAGTAGTACTGATGACGTTTCGAGCACAATTTATTGAAAAAACGGGCAAAACAAGAGGTTTAGCGAAAAGGAACTCCTCTTCGGAGAATATTTTCTTTAACTGCACAGCCACATTTATATTCATCTTTTTTCACAGAGATGGATGGTAGCAAAAGTGATGAGTTTTCATTATCACAGTGGTTAATATTAGGGGATATGTAAGATGAACTGAATAAGAGTGTTAGATTCACGTAATGAGTTAAAAAACAAGCCAAAAACCAAGGTAGTATAAAGTGACATGGTTGTTACAAGGATAGTAGAAGTGGCTTAATGATTCTCTTTTAAATGAACGAGGCCAGTACCTCTATCTGGATGGTTAAAGCTTTAGGAATGAAGAAGAGATGACGGCGTATTGTTTTTGGTAGGTTTTTCTCCCTTGAAATTAAGATTCATTTACGGTTTTTTTCGGTACAAATGATGTTTCATTTTTTTGAACTTTTGAACTGAGTTTCCTGCGAATGAATCTCTAGTGGGTATCCATTCTGGATGAAGATTTCCTTCAGGAAATCTAACTCTTCTTCTAGAGCTTCAGGAATACAGATGTGTCGGATACTGATGGCAAGGGATTCGACTAAATCTTGTTTATATTCTATAGGTATCCAAGTGTAGAAACTTGTTAGTTGACCGTTCCGTGTGGCTTTCCTAAGAACAGACCTTCTTAGGGCACCGTTAGTTCACCATTTTAGTTCAACATTATAAAAAGGAGGTTTACATTCGTTTTCATTTTAAGAGTGAATTTCATTGCTGGATAGGAGGTGTTAAATACCTCCAACAACTGATTAAGGTCCTAATTGTCATCACAAATGATTAAAATAGCATCCACGTACCCTATATACAGTTGAAAATTATCAATAGTTGACTTCAATGGGCAATTCTCTAGGCTTACCCCAGAAAAGTTTGCTAGCAATGAAACCAAAGGAGATGCCACTGCGATGCCATCCATTTGTCTGTTAATGATGTCATTTATTGCTCATAATCATATTAACGTGATTATGATTGTGAGCGATAAAGTTTGCTCGGCATATCATCAGTAAATAATACTGTATCACTGTGTGCTTTTGTCAAACAAAATTATTCTGTTCTTGTCGCCTTGGTATTTCTCTAAACATAAACAGTGTGTCGGCCGATAACACCTAGTAATAATTATGAAATTGGCGTTTACATCAGTCTCCAATAACTCAAAGATACTTGTTTGGTGATGGCTGACGGTTGAATACAAGACACGCTTTTCGTCTTATTTGGGGACGTCCACGTCAACATTGGCCAAAGTGGACGTCCCTTTCGTCTTCGTATCCATGATCATATGCTAGCCATCAAAAGATATGACATCCACTCCCTCATATCACTACACACAGACAACCACGAACATCATGTCGACTGAGACAACGTTCAAATATTAGACAGAGGAAACAACAAGAATGCTAGAGAATTTTTAGAAGCTTGGTATTCCAGTGAATCGTCAATCAATAGACACATCGAGATAGACAAAATCTACCGATCTTTAAGAAGGAAATCTCACGCGAAAGGGGGCAAACTGCAGGTCAAGGAAACATTCAGTACCAATACAAGTAGCCTAGAGGGTGTGAAAACACACAAAAACAACCAATCACGTTCACGATCACCCATCGGAAGAGATGACGAATAAATTAGTGGAGAAGTTTAAAAGCTCACTTCAAATTGAAGTATGAGCTGAAGATGTTGCCTAGTAGGGCAATAAGAGCTTCGCAAATAAACTATCCAGCTCAGAGAACACGACTACATCAAAAAGAAATGATGTGTGCTAGGTTTGAATGCCAGTGAGAACACCATCACTCACTAGGATTGCAGGTACTTTCAATGAACGAGTCTCAAAGTGAGACACAAATGATGCCTTCTCCAGACGACTAACTTCTAGTTCAAGAAACTCACTTATAAAAATGAGTCTAATCAATTTAGTACAGATATACCAAGGGGAAATTGCAAACATGAATTATTATTGTTCCCCTTGGGTTCCAAGAGGAACATACGGCTTCAACAGCATATCTCCACTTTGCCATATTGTCTGCAGTCCACTTCAGCTGGTCTAACGATTGCCTTTAGTGTCTCATCTCCTTCATTTCACCCAACTCGAAGCTTTGTTGCATTTGGATTCCACTCAAGCAGTGACATGGCGCGCGATGTCATTTGACGGTCTCCTCACCGCGTGTCTCTGATCCATCTCCATTTTATTCGGAATATTTATTGAGCAATAGGTTCGACGCCAAGTAAAATCCTGAGTCGCATCATCCTGGAGAGAATAAAGGACGCACTGGATACAGAACTCCGACCAGAACAAGCTGGATTCAGGAAAGGCAAATCATATTCTGACCAAATTGCAGCTCTACGCATCATCATCACAGAACAAAGCATGGAATGGCAATCAAGCCTCTACCTCAACTTTATAGTCTTTGAGAAGGCCTACGACAGCGTTGACCGCGAAGTAATTTGGAAACTACTCGAGTACTACGGCGTACCCCAAATATTCATCAACCTTATTCAACAGCTGTACGACAACGGCACATGTCAAGTCATCCACAACGGAAAACTCAGTGAGTCATCTGGAGTAAACACAGGAGTCAGACAAGGGTGCTTATTATCACCAATGATATTCTTAATTGTGGTGGACTGGATTATGCGTCAGACAGTGGGAAACGAGAAGACAGGGATATCCTGGACCGACGTGAAGAATCTAGAAGACCTGGATTTCGCGCCTGGATGATTTATGTTTGATGTCACACAAAATCAAAGACTTACAAGCGAAAGCCGACAAACTGGTCGAAGAAGCAGCCGGTGAAGACAGGACTCCAGGTGAACATAGACAAGATGGAGGTTATGAAAATAACCAACCAACCAACAACAGCAGCAACATCCAGTGCCAATCACCATCAACGGGAGGGATTTGAAAGAGGTTACTTCATTCACTTATCTAAGGAGCATTGTCTCAACTACAGGAGGAACGGACGACGATGTCAAATCGAGAATCGGGAAGGCGAGAAACACATTCATCAACCTGAAACCAATCTGGAAATCTTCGTCACTCAACTCAGCATCAACAACAAAATTCGGATTTTCAATACAAACGTCAAGTCAGTCAGTTCTTCTATACGAATCAGAAACTTGGCGGGTCACAAAGAATATTTCCAACAGCCTGTTGCAGACCTGTATCAACAACTATCTTCACTCTATACTGAAGATCAGATGGTCGGAAAGAATCATCAACAAGTAACTATGGGAAGAAACAAAACAAGAACCAATCGCCCAACAAATATGCAGGAGAAAGTGTAGATGGATTGGACACTCGTTGCTGGGTGACATCACGCGTCAGGCCCTCGATTGTAACCCGGAAGGGAAGCGGCGAGTGTGACGTTCATGGGTGGCATGGAGGAGATCGTGTGAAGAAGAGCTGAAACAGTATGGACTAACATGGATGCAAGTGAAAAGTACAGCAGAAGACAGAAGCAAGTGGAGACGTACAGTTGAAGCCCTATGTTCCACTAGGAACCCAAGGGAAAAATAATAATAATAACAATAGGTTCTTCGTTTGTTCGTTTCCAAAGTTTATTCATTATTATAATATTATAAACATTAATTGTTTTTTCAATGAAAAATTCATCTTCTTTTAGATGATATGCTACATTGCACAATTTATATTCGGTAATGGAGAAAAGAAAATGTCGCCAAATGACCTAATTATGACATCAAGTATTTTAGCTTTATTTATCTGTGGATTATGTTTTTCTGTCTTAATAATGTGTCTTAAAGTCACTCCAAAGAAATGATTTATGTGTGTTTAACGTATATGTGTATACAGATTTAATCGTTATTCAGTAGTATAACTGTTTGGGTAAACTGAATTGTAATATGACATTCATTAAAAAAAGAAGTAATCAACGATTCTATATATTTTTTATTAATGATAAAAAGCTTTTGTTTGTTAAAAAATAAATCATTGTTCATGTTTATCAATAATAATATTATTATTAGTTTCTTTTGGGTTCCGTGTAGAATACAGAAGAGCTTCAGAATTAAAGTGTCCGTTTCATCCTGTTTTCTGCAGTTTTTGTTTAGCTGACTTCATGATTGCCCGTCATTTTTCATTTCTTCCACAATCAATCTCTTCCTTGTCACCTTTGAACAGCCACCTCATCGTTTCCAAGCATTGGTTTGTAGGAATTTCATTGATTGGTTACAGGATTTCACCATGAGCTGACATCAGTTAGAGAACCATTGGAAAACCTGCAGGGACAGCTGTTTCGCCAACCCAGTTTGGGACTCTTCAGTGGCACGCAACCACCACCACTGTTCGAACCCAGGACCTTCTAGTTACAAAACCAGCTAGCTCGCAGATATATTGGCTTTACATTCTCAATTATAATGATATTAGCTGCATAAAAAGTCTTTTTAACAGCAGCGTTCAGTCTTTGTCTAGTTATCAAGCTGCCTGCTGTGATGCCCTATATGACCTTTTAACTTGACCTAAGTCTATTTCCTCACCTCTTAACTCTTTATTAATTTAATATATATTCCTATGACAAGTCCGTGTATGATCAGATTGTTCGAAATGTGTTGCGCAAATACATTACACGATTCAGACAAATTACGTCTTCTTGTTGCTTTATCTAAATTCATAAGGAGGACTAACTGTTTAAAAAATAATAATTTAATAATAATAATTTGATCACATAAAGATTTGTCATAGGAATATATATGCTGAAATTAATAAAGAGCTAAGAGATGAAAAAATAAATGTAGGCCGAGTTAAAAGGACATATTGAAAGTGAAAATAACAATGAATATCACTAATTTAAAACAATTAATCCCTTTTGTAAATCTGTATAGCATTATTAGAAGACGGAGATTATCTGAAAAATGTGATGCATTTGCGCTATACATTTCGAACAATTTGATCCTCACACATTTACTTGTCAAGTCGATATATATGAAAAAGTTAAACAAAGTGACAAAAAAAAAGATTTAAGAATGACTAACACAACGTTTGGTAATTCAGTCAAATAAGGATTACCAAGGTAGGTTAAGAGTAATAACAAACTGTTTTTGAATACACAGGGGTGGGGTGGGCTTAAGTTTATGAATGGCTATAGCCTCGGCGTATTTCAATGAGCACCCTTGACCGTTTTTATAGATGACCTTAAAGGCTGAGTTAACATCAATTTTATGGTTCATCTCGATTAGGTGTTTAGCTGTAGACGAAGTTGGTTGACAAGTAAATGTGTGAGGGATCAGATTGTTTGAAATGTACAGTGCAAATACATCACATTTTTCAGATAATCTCCGTCTTCTAACAACGCTATACAAATTTACAAAAGGAACTAATTGCTTTAAAATAATAATAATAATGTTGAAGTGAGTTAAGATAATGCTACTGATAAAATATAGTTTTAAATGAATCAGTAATAATAATAACAATAATAATAATAAGAGGTAAAATAATAAGTAAAACGTAATATTATCTACTTGAACATGACCTGGAAAACATTCGCACCTGTGTTTCTGCATGAATAATTCAATGTAGTTTGCTTACTTATCAGTCTTATATCTCCCAATCTAATTTCAAGAGTATATATATATATATGTATATTTGTGTATGTAGAGTATTCAGCTGACGAGTTCTACCGAAATTTGATGAATTCATTAAATCCTGCTTTATTAACCTTTGTTGCTTGTTTTAATTTCGTATCGGGAAATAAATATTTTCAGTTCTCTGTTTCACCTGGTAAAGTTTCACAATTCAGAAGTAGTTAGTCTTGCTTTGTAAGTAATTTTGAAAGACGAGTTTACTGTTATTAAATGACTTTCACTAACCATATATGTAACTATCAGGGTTCTTAAATATCCGCTTTCATGTGTTAATAACCACTAAGGGCAGTGTTCTTGAACGCTTGTTGATACGTTCTGTGTCTGATGACCGAAATACCTAACTCCACAAAATTAACTGGACTGGTATACACACATAAAATTGTTTAATCTGAAATCTTATCCTTCATACTGCTCAACAATTAGTATCCCATTAGGGGCCACTACTCTCCGTGATGCTGCAAACTGTACTGTTATCACAGAGTTCAAAATTCTCCCATTTAGAGTATTAACAGTTACATTTAGATCAATATGCAACATTTTCTGAGTGTTATAAATAGTTCGTATACCAAAGGTTTCCATTTGATTTTTCTACCCATGAACCGAGGCAAATACATGTTTACCATTTAGAATTTTCCTAGTAGATTTGTGCCCTCTTGCAAACCATAACGGTTGCATATATATGTAGAATGAAATTAGTAGGCATTCAAAAATAGGAATTCATTAGTTTGAAGATTTCATCGTGAGCTGACATCAGTTAGAGAACTACTGGAAAACCTGGGAGTACTGGACGGCTGTTTGGGACTCTTCGGTGGTACGTACGCATAAGTAAGAATTCATGGACCACAGGATCGTGTTCTAGTGGCTGAATGTTGTACGAGCTCGCTAGCCTTGTAACCATAAGGTTCTGGGTTTGAACTATGGCAGTGGGTGCATACTGTGAGGAGCCCCAAACTAGGACGAAACGGTTGTCCAATACTCCCAGGTGGTCTACCAGTGGTTCTTTAACCGATGTCAGCTCATGGTGAAATCCTCCAACCAAACAAGTAAAATTCCCTACAAAACCAATACTAGGAATTTATTAGCTGAGAACTACCCGCAGACTGACTATTAGTCTGTCTCAACAAGTTTCCATCATATATCAAAGATAACCTTATGATAGGGAGGCGGAATTCTCAGATTGATTGCAGACTATTTTACGATCAGGCTGCAAAACAGTCAGTTGAGATCAAAAATCAGAGATTTTCAGTTGAATGAAATGTATATGGAAAAATATATTCTCTTTCTAGTGACATGAAACGTACTCAACATATTTTTGATGCGATCATGCTCTCTAAGCTTGGTGATTTAATTGTGAAGCTTTCATTGCCCTTCTAGACAATATTTTCAATACAAGTTGTAATATGTCATCCAGCTACATAGTTCACTCTTGCAATATAAAGTGCCTATAAAATTCCCTTTCTCGATTTAAAGCTATCAGAAAATATTAGAGGAAACTTGAAGCAAACAAACCACAGAAAGCCAATGTAAAATGGTCAAATGAAAATGTTTCCGAAGATCTCAGAATGGGATTTCTCATGACAGAATAACTGTGGTGATTGACAATTTCTATTACTGTGGTCCATTCTTAAATTCATACTATGCTTTAGTTATTGTGGATTCTTATTCTAGATGGCCAGAAGTCATAATTACAGACAGTCTTAACGCGAAATTCACACACAAAGCTTTGAGGTTGATTTTTAGTCGAGAAGGAATTCCAAATGTTTTAGTTACTGATAATAGTACTCATTTCTCTGAGAAGAACTTCAGTGATTGGCTTAAACATATAGGTTGTCGTCATCCGTACACAGCACCACGTCATTCTCAATCTAACGGGTTGGCAGAAAATTTCCTATGAGCATTAAAGAGTATAGCATATTGATCTAAGAATCTTGACGAGTTAGAGAGATGTGCAGATAGCTTCTTACTTCAATATCGCAATGCGGAGCATAAAAGTAGCCATGAAAGTCCTGCTAAGCTATTCAAATCTCGAATTCTCCGAACGTTTCTGATGTCCACGACTTCTGACGTACATTATTATAGAGGGAATGACTATAGACCTTCTGTTGGAATCATACTACAAAAAATGGGAAATTGAATGGTGAAGATATTAGACATCGAAGGTCATTCAGTTCATAACAGACACCTGGATCAAGTGAAAATATATGAAGTAGGTCGTTCCGATTATAATTTTAATGATTCCGCTACTAATCCTGATTTTGTAGATAATTCAGAAATACGTCCAGATGATACTGATGAAAATAATGTCACAGAATCAGTTAGAAGATTGTAGAGACTTGCAAGCAAACCGAGACCTCATTATAAACACGCAAGGAGACATTCGACATGTCGCGGATGTAGTGATTGACGATTTCTATTACTGTATTGTTTAAATACTTGCTGTTGATTGTTTAAATTTATTGTATGAATTACAAATAATTCTGCCAAATACAAATTCCTAATTCCATCTCTCTCTCGCTGTGTTGTTGGTTGATTTCCTGTAATTCGGTCATTGCGAAATACTACTATTACAAATAACAATTACAATAATCTTTCAAATAAGCACTATGAAAAGACTTGACAAGCTTTCATTTGGTAGGTTTGTCACTGCCATAGAAAGTTTTAGCAGTCAATTAAATAAACCCATGAACTGAGATTCAACCGAATGATCTGGAAGAGAATAGTCGAAAATAAATGAGCTGTAATCATCTTACACGTGGGTAGTTAAATTATCGAAGAGCATTGGTGCGTCTGTGTCACAGCGGTTAGGACTCTCGCCGACCATGCACATGGTCCGGGGTTCGATCCCCGGCCGACGCACACCCGATATCTATGGTCGGCCTGCAGAATTTGGGCTACCGATATCACATGCTGAAAATTCCATACTTGTACCAAAAATACGGTGTGGAATCAAGCTATAATCAAGGAAAATTGTATTGACAAATATTAGTTGTATGACTAATAGCTCTGATGAATATTCAAATTTAGTGTGACAGTTTCTCATTTTACTTACATTAGATAAACAAAAAAGACATGTAAATGAAGACAGTGGCCTACGTTACATCATTAACTAGCAAAGCAGCATTTATTTCGGTGAAAAACCGGTAGACTAAACAACAACTTACCTAATTGCAGTATTTGAACGTCAGCAAATATGGAAGCATTTCAGCAAATATACAATTACACTAACAAATTCTGCAGATTATAATGCTTCGTTGATCACGTGATATTGATAATTGACAAATTAGATATTTGGATTCAATGAAATGACTGTCACAAAGTCAATGGATTTGACAGAGTTCAAAGTTTATCATGAGTGATATTGGTCAGGAGCTAGTGACACTACACAATGCTTGCCATCAGAATGACACCACACGTGATAATCATTAGTCCATGTTACACGTGATTCAGTATGATCTTCTGCATAAATACACCTTCAGCATATCCACAAGAAATAATTGTGTTGAAGATTGCAGATGAAGACTGCGCTTACATTGTGTCTACTACTTTGCATCGCCTTACTCTACACTGATGCGCTGTTATCTGAGGAACAGAAGAAAATCTACAGGTTTCATAAAATAGTTCGTGAGGGCGCAATAACCTGTCAGATTCCTGGTCAACCACCAGCTAAGAAACTGGAAAGACTGGTGAGTTTGGATTGTCTGTCGCATTATAAATTGTGTGTACTAGAGTAGTTGTGTAATTAGAAGGAAACAGGCTGACTTATATATATTTAGCAGGGTGTTAATTGCAAAATGGTGTGTGTGGATTGGCTAACCACTGGAGAATGATCAGTGAGGAATACTCTGCTCTCATCATTTGGAGGTTACACTGTTCTGAAATTCTGTTTTTCACAGTCTACAGATGAGATCCAGATGGTCCCAACACATTTGGGTTACTCAGTCCATCATATTTAAGTCAGCTATCGTTTGTATTATTGAGCCAGAGTAATGATACATTCTCTTTCGGGATTACATCTGCTCATAATCATCAGCGGCCAATTTTTCACCCGTAATCAAGTTCTAGAAATTGAATTAAACTAATCGTCTGTTAAAACCTTTCATTTACTTCTTTATATAGAAGTGGAGCAAAAAACTAGCGAAGAAAGCACACGAACAAGCCAAAAAATGCAATTTTTATTCCGATGATCCAAGTGATTTAATCATCGGTAAATTTGATTCAATTGGGCAGAATATTGCAGAGTTTCCATCGATTTCGGGGTAGGTTAATACATCTGTTAGTGAGTAATTTACGCTTATCCCTAAAGTGCACTGAAAGGTTGGTTTAAAGAGCACAAAGATTATGATTTCGAGAAGAATGAGTGTAGAGGCGATTGCAAAAATTACAAACAGGTATGTATTATCACACACAGTAATCGGTTTCTTCAAATTTTCTAAAAGATTCATGTTATGTGCGACTATTACTTCGGGATGTATGATTACATAAACAGTTGATCAGTGTGACCCATAGATTTTTCCTATTGAAGACTGATTCATTATTTTTGAACATTCACCGCTGATTCATCTAGTTCGAACTAGGATATACAACATTCGATTGACAGATAATGTAACGCAGTATCTTCCATAAGTGTTGTCTGGTTGAACAGGAGGCATTTTTGCCAGGATGATGTTTTCTACTTCACCCACCTGAATCATGCTCATCATGTCGTAATCATCAACCTCATAAGCTAATTGGTTATCTGAGAATTGAACGATGTCGTCTTTTGACTCCTCTGGATGTGATGAGATGCCAAACACAACGTAATATCATATGCACGCATATCACTTATTGTAGAAATGAGGAGTGAAAACCTTTAGTCCACTTGTTGAAATCCCCTTTATAATGGATTTCTATCTTGAAAGACATACAACAGGTTAACAGAGATCAGGCGTCACCGAAAATACCCAGTGAGTCATGTAGAGTTATATAGACAATTCAGCGAAGAAAATTTTCTTTTCGACAAAGTCATCAACTAGGCTGTCCATTCGTGGATTTATATTAAATGGGTGAGGAAGTTCCAGAACTACTTGCAGTCAAAGGTCAAATTAAAAATTACGATATGTGTAACAGTCTGGAAGGTGGGGTAGGGAAGAAATAATAAGATATAATTACTTGGACTTGGCCTTAGAAGTGAGAATAAAAGCTGTAAATTAAGTAGTACTCGATTGCACGAAGGAATAAAGGGTTAAAAATTTTATGAGGTTAAAGGTAGCTGAGTGTCAGTTTAACAGGTGTGAAAATGCACAAAAATTATCAAAATAAATGCAAACTAAAAGTAAAATTAAAAAATGGAATTTTTACAGGGAACGACTAGTGAAGAGGTTAAGACTAAGGTAGAATAAGAGACTGGACAAACCTTTTCTGTATACAGAGTTCGGGGTTGTATTGACGAATTACCAAGGACTCCGCCATACAGAAATGCCAAAACCTGACGCCCTTTGTATCATTTGGCCTCACTTTGTAGATGATATTGAAAGATGACTCTGGTGGAGCAATGTGGCTTCAGTTCACTAAGTGTTCGAGGCTTCAGCTAGTAAATGTCTTGCATTGTCCTTTTGCTAACCATGCCGGATAATATTCAGAGATGTAGATTGAAAATCCCCATTGAGTCATATGAAAAAGAGAAGACATTCAGCGAAGAGACTCTTTTCGGCGAATTCATTCACATAGCTGTACAATCGCATTTATATATAAATATTTGTGTGTGTGTGTGTGTACATGAGGTTTGTCAAGTTTAGATAATTGATTAGTTAATACAAGAATGACAAAGTTAATCAGACAGCAACTAAAGTAAGACTGAGGTAAAAAACTAGATGACGTAATATAATTGGCTTAAATGTTACAACTTAGGTCAGGATAGCAACAGAGGTAATTACAGGTAGAGATTAAGTAGAAGTGAAATTGAGTGAATAAGTTGGATGACGTAACATGAATGACTAGAAACTGAGCGTCGTTCAAGTCAGTAACAGTGGTAGTGGGGTGTAGAGATTGAATCGGGTGGGGGTAGAGAACAAGAAAGTTGAGAATGTAAAGTGTTACAATTGAGAAGACAAAATAATACTAATGAAGAGACAGAAAAAAGAAAAAAAGATTAGGTAGAATTTACATGTCGGCTAATAAGATAGATTACGTCCATTGCAAGTGTAGCGATTGAACGAACTTCTTCTGTATGCAGAGTTCAGGACTTAGCAAGTGAATCGCCATTGCTTCTGCAGTTTGAAGAAGTCTGATTCGTACACCTTTAGGGAGACCACCTCTTACTCTGTAGACGACTTGCAATGGACGTAATCTATCTTATTAGCCGACATGTAAATTCTACCTAATCTTTTTTTCTTTTTTCTGTCTCTTCATTAGTATTATTTTGTCTTCTCAATTGTAACACTTTACATTCTCAACTTTCTTGTTCTCTACCCCCACCCGATTCAATCTCTACACCCCACTACCACTGTTACTGACTTGAACGACGCTCAGTTTCTAGTCATTCATGTTACGTCATCCAACTTATTCACTCAATTTCACTTCTACTTAATCTCTACCTGTAATTACCTCTGTTGCTATCCTGACCTAAGTTGTAACATTTAAGCCAATTATATTACGTCATCTAGTTTTTTAACTCAGTCTTACTTTAGTTGCTGTCTGATTAACTTTGTCATTCTTGTATTAACTAATCAATTATCTAAACTTGACAAACCTCATGTACACACACACACACACAAATATTTATATATAAATGCGATTGTACAGCTATGTGAATGAATTCGCCGAAAAGAGTCTCTTCGCTGAATGTCTTCTCTTTTTCATATGATTCAGAGATGTGTTTGGAAAGTTTGCGCTTTGTGCGGCCAATATAACTAGCTCGACACGAGCATGTGAATTTATAAACACACATTGAGGTGGCCCAAAGTGGCAGTTTATCCTTCACAAATCCACTGATCATTTGTTGGCAGTAGAAATTGATGCGTAGCTCAGCCGTAAAGAAGACTTACCTTAGTGATCTGCATAAGCGATTCTTCAAAGGTGATACTGTAGCTGAGATCCTGATGTTTGATCTCTGTTAACCTGTCGACTTCTGGTAAAGACAATTCAACAATGTTTCAAGATATACAACACACACAAACAAACATTCAGTGAATTTCGAGGATCTGTCAAATGTTTGACACTACTGAAACTGTACATGAAATCACTCTCTCTCTCTTATTTGCAGATGGTTTGGAATACTACCAAAGCACTTGGATGTGGTGTGCACAAATGCAATAAGAATTATCTTGTCGTTTGCAACTATACACCATCGTAAGTGACATTTTATTCATTTCATTTGGGATTAAATCTAAAACACATGAGTGAATACCTGACTGCAGGTGATAGCGAAGAAACGCAGTCAATTTCTGTATCTGATCTATATATATATTTTCTTTTTATAGTTGGATGCATGACGTTTATCTTCTTCTCAGCATAATGACTGATTAACTCTTTACTTCGTCTACGATTTTAGGGATTCTGATCGTAGACCATATGAAGTGGGTTCAAAAAGCCAATGCAGGTAATGATGAACATGATCACTAATATTATCTACACTACTACATGAAATAATTGAAAAAATATACGAAACGAATAGTTTATATTTACTCTTTTATATCTCATGTTGTGGGGAATAACGACAATCCATACGTTCTCAGTGCAACATAGGGCTTCAGGATACAGACTTGAAGTTACAGTAGCAACCTTCCCTCTTTACCAGTCTTATTACTGGCTTAGCGGGGTAAAGGGGTGAGTTGGCGAGGCATCGAATCCCGAACGACCTGTGTGGTTGGCGAGTATTCTACGACTGTGCCACCGACGCACAATTCATACGATAATAATATTCATTTTAAGATTCTGAATTTATTAAATATGCTTAATGTAGAAGAATTCCGTAATTAGCTCGATACAATGTTTGCGTTGTGGACACGGAAGCTAAGAAAGGATTGTGCTAAGTTGATGAAAACATGAGTATCTATGTAAAAATTATATTTGTAAATTCTCAGAGAAATAGAAATGAGTAATTCCAACTTTTCTTTTGACAAACTTGTCCGAATTTCTTCAGGGAAATTAATCAAAATTAACATAACAAAGGCTTATATATAAAATGGACATCTCTTATCTTTGAAAACCTTATCCAGTCATAAGAGTCATGAAACACCATTATGGATAAGATTTTATTTCTTATAAATCACACAGTGTTGTACAGTTAAATTAACTGATTTAATTTAATTTAACTGTTAATTTAACTGTACAACACTGTGTGATTTATAAGAAATAAAATCTTATCCATTATGGAGTTATAGTCTATCACAGTGCCCAAGTTTTATACTTATATCAATAGTCATGAAACAGACATCGAAATATAATCAACAAAATTACATGAACTCTGATCAAAATTTGACAAAAAGCCCAGTTATATGTATCCAAACCAAGTTCAATTTTAACAGTTTGAAAAAATTTGGGCATTGGGTATATGATATTCATTATAATAAAGGTTTTTTTATTTCCCAATGAATGAAAAACAAAACGATATTGTTTTTACCGACGTTTCGCTATTTGATGCTAATAACTTTATCAAAGCATGATTAAACCGGAATTTACAAAATCTCAGCATATATATAACGAAAAGTTAAGAGGTGAGAAAATAGTCTTAGGTCAAGTTAAAGGGGCATATTGAAAGTCAAAATAACAATGAAGATCACTAAACCAAATAACAAAGGTAATAGTACATCTGTTGTGATATCAAAATAAGGTTTACTAACTTGATCATCGTTCGTCTGTCTGGGGTCATTTTCGTTGTCAAGTTGGTCATTTGGTAAAGATAACACAACCAAGTGTAGATTGTTGGATTTGATCAGTGTGTAAAATTATGAAGGTAGTGTGTGTTTACATAGTGAACTTGCTTATCACATTCGTGTTGACTTTGTCACTTGATGGGGGAGGGAGGTGTTGTAACCAGTTCAGATTCTGTTTTAGTCTATCATTCCTGTTCAGATAATTTGGATTCCACTTGATATGAAGTGCTTCTGATATTAGACGTTCGTTGTGATTTCTTTAGAATCGTTGGAATTTCTCATTTCAATTTCTCTGAGATTTTACAAATATAATTTTTAGATATGTTAACTTGTCACTCGGTGCCCAGTTATTTTGGAACTGTTCGGTCAAATCGTGATTACAGTTCATATGAGTGTGTACTTCTGATTAAGAAATTTAGGGATTACGTTTGACTAAAGTTCATGGTTGTAGATAACTGAATATGAAAAGATAAATACGTAAATGCGGTATACAATGGTGTGTGTGCATGTGTGTATGGGGAAACAATTGTAAATCATTTGTTAGCCTCTCTATAAGAAGATACAGACAATCGGGAATATAAATCAAGTATGATTAATTAGTGATGCATATCCATTTTTATTTAATAATCAGGAATTGCCATGCATTGACTAACATCACACCTTCACATCTGTTCAAACTTTTGGGATTCACCCATATGTGTAGGGCTTCTGCAGTCAGTTTTTCTTCACACGAACCAAAATCTTTCTGTAGAACCTTAGTCCTATCAAATTCGAACTTGGGTCCCGCTTCTATCGAATGCAGCGCAATCGCCGATCTGTTTTCCAGCTTCTTCAAGTTCACAGAGATCTTTGGAACCATCTTAAGATATTGTTTATGCTCTTTCACTCTTACATTTACCTGTCTGGAAGTTTCTCCTGCACATATGGCTTCACAATTTCCACAACTGATCTGGTACACACAATTGTGTTGGTTGTCTTCTTCTCTTTTATCCTTGACCTTCACCAGTCATGAGCGTAATGTGTTAGTGGCACGAAAATACACTCTTATGGCATAACTGTTAAGGAATTGCTTTATAGTATCCGATGTTTGTTTGCGGTAAGGAATCACCACTGTGCTAACCCAATTCTTAGCAACAGATTTCCATTCATCCTTATCTTCACATTTTAAATATCTCTTTATAAAGTCTTCGGGATAATTATTTGATTCAAGAGTGGACTGAACCAATTCTAGTTCCCTGCTGATCTCTTCCTCTTCAGTAAATAGACGTTTTGCTCTGTTAATCAGATTCTTGGCCACAGTTGCTTCCATGGTAAAGGGATGCGCTGAATAATAGTCTAGGTATCTGTCCAAATGTGTCGGCTTTCTGAAAAAGTTTATTACAAGTTTACCATCTGGTTTTATTTTCACTAGACAAACCAAGAATGCAAATCATTTTCGTCTAATTCAACCTCTTTGGAAAAATTAATGGTTTCTGATATATTGCGGATTAAATGAAAAAGTTTACTCATAATGCTGCGCCTGATAATGATGAAGGTATCATCCACGTATATTAACCGCATTCTTGGGGGACTGGAGAATCTCATAATGGCATTTGTTTCTATTTTTTTTATTATTTTGATTTACAGCTTGATTCCACACCGTATATTCAGTACAAGTGTGGAATTTTCAGCATGGATATCGGTAGCCCAAATTCAGGCCAACCACAGATATCGGGTGTGCGCCGGCAGGGGATCGAACCCCGGACCATGTGCATGGTCGGCGAGAGTCCTAACCACTGTGCCACCGACGCGATGAGTGCATAAAAAGACTGGTGGTCATTGGATACCCTGGTGACCCTACAGAAAAGCCTTCTGTTTGACGGTAAAGAACCCCTCTAAATGTAAGTAACGTGGAGCGTAGACACAGTTCCAATGCCCTCATAATTTCTTTTGGATTTAAAGAACAACGAACACTGAGTTCGTTGTCAGAATGCAGTAAATTATAAATAATACTTAAGGAATCTTTAAGTGAAACATTCGTGAATGATGAATAAACATCAAAACTTCTCATTACTTCATCTTCCTCAATATAAGTCGTATTGATTTTTCTGTTAAATTCATACGAATTCTTCACTCCATATCCCACTTTCATTTCATATGGACTTAGTATTCAATAAATGTATTTAGAGAGTTTGTAGGTTGGGGAATTCGCAAAATCCATAACTGGATGTAATGGAACATCTGGTGTGTGTATTTTTGGTAATCCATAAAATCCAAGAGGGGCTGCAATATTTTGGAGCCAGAGTAAACCAAAGTGATACACCGAGTTTCTCTTTTATTGACTGTAACATTTTGCTTGTTTCAGCCTTCAGTTTATTCACTGTTATCCTTGACTTTGTCATGTCGACTTTTTCATAGGGTTCGATATTAACGTGATCAACCGCTTTCTTTTCATAATCTACACAGTTCATAACAACTGTAGTATCGCCTTTATCTGCTCTGGTAATGACAATCGATTTATCTCTCTGTAGTTGTTCTAATGCAAGCTGCTCGCTTTTGTCGATATTCGGCGCATTTGGCTTCTGATTTAGTAGTATAGCTGAAATGTTGTGTTTCTTATAACGTTTGCCTCTTCGGCTGTCACACACACTTTAACGGCGGTTCAAGGATGGAACCATTTCGAAGGCCAATGAGACTGATTCCTTCTGACTATTATTAGACTAGTCGTCGGTGCGACACCAGTACAGTTGACAGCACTACATAGATTTGAGCTCAGGACAAATCATCAGTCTTAGCGAATGTTGAATCGTTTGGTGTCAGAAGCAAACTCAACACAGAGTAAACAGTCTGCTCTGCCTAGCCTCCGTATTCTGATATATCTATGATCTATATTTTCTGGTCTATGCATAAAAATCATCGGGCAGATTACTCCTTTTTTTACAAGGTAACATGGTAACAGTAATTTTTAGTTTCTTGATTCAAAATGGAATTGGAATAATAAACTATGAAGCCAGTGAATTCTGAATTATTCTTGATGTCTTTATTAACTTGACTTCTACTTTCCTTTGGCATTTATTCATGAGTTTTATTTTCTCTGGTTAAACAAACTATGAAAAGCAAGCGTGTGATTGAAAACATTTATTTCCCGATACGAATTTAAAACAAGCAACAAAGGTTAATAAAGCAGAATTTAATGAATTCATCAAATTTCGGTAGAACTCGTCAGCTGAACACTCTACGTACAGATATATATATATACTGCTGAAATTACATTGGAAGATATAAGACTGATAAGCAAATAAACCACATTGAATTAGTCATGCAGAAACACAGGTTCGAATGTTTTCCAGTTCACGTTCAAATAGATAAGAGGAGAGGGAGTATGAGCGAGATTAAAATTAAGATAAAATGCATTACGCTTCAATTACATCACTTAGATAAACAGTTAGTCATTAGAGAATATATCAGGAATTGCAAACAGTGTAATATCAATAGTTATAGTTATAATAATAATAACAAAAATAACAATGGTGAAGTGAGCTAAGATAATGCTACTGATAAAAGAGTTTTAAATGAGTCAAGAATAATATTATTAAGAGGTACAATAATAAGTAAAACGTATTACTACGGTAGATTCAGAGTGACGACCATCTCATTTTGTACACAGAGATCTGGTTTACAAACTCGGATTGCACAAGCCTCTGCAATTGCAAGCATCTTCCTGTTTCTTTGTCTGCTGACAATAGTGAATGACTTGACAGCGTCGATATCATGTCCATAGTCCACAAGATGTTTTGTTATTGAGGATTTCGGCACTTTGCAATCAGCTATTTTCAACCATTTTGGTAAATGTTCCATCATGCGGCTAGACAATCGCCTTTCTGTACGACGTATGTATTTGCTTCCACAAACACATTCATTAAATTGATATACGCAGTTTGAAGTGTTGAGGATTGGCGACTGGTTTTTCCCAGATTGTTGAAGCACTCGCCTATTGGTGTTAAAGAAGACAAGTTTTGCAGCATAATAAGTTCTCTTGATAGCTTTATCGAGTCTTCGTTTGACTACTTCCTGTAAATCATCTCCTTTGAATGACAAACTGATATGGACAGATTTCTTCGGAACTGTTTGGATTGTTTTGCAGGGGCTTATTTCTTTAGAGTATTTATTAATGAACTTCTCAGGATATCCATTCTTAGATAAGATATCCTTCAGAGATTTTATTTCATGCTTAATAGTACTGTCATAACAAATTTTTCGTGCTCTTTTGAACAGTGTTCTGACTAAGTTGTTTTTACACTGGATTGGAACAAAGCTCCTGAAATGCATGTACTGTCCTGTCCATGAAGACTTTCTAAATATAGATCTTTCGATTGTGCCATTTTTTTCTAGCGAAAATGAATGAGGGCACCTTTATTGCTTGTTTCAAACGTGTGATGTTGCGGTATATAAAGAGTTTGTCCCTACACATCTGTAACTGCGAAGGTAGTTACAGACTGAGAACTGTGAATGCTGAACATGGATAAGTTCCTGAGAATTACTTACTTATCATGACTGTTTGTGAAGGAGATGTAAATAATTAAGTATCTAATAAATGGAGACATAGCCGACATTTAATACCAATTAAATAATAACAAACCGTTGGAAATTAACTGGCGCCGATTATCTAATCATCCAAATTAACTAGGATTTCGTTGACTTCCCTCAGTATAATGGGAAGGTTGGAACCATCCTTACAAAAGGAACTTTGACATTCATAGAGCACATGCCAAAACTTCCAACCTTCATCTTCTCTTCCAGTTTCTCATCCTCTCAAGTACATACGAATAATCATTCAGTGCTCACATTTTAACACTTGATGAACGAATTGATATTTTTTTCTTCTAATCACTACGCCAAATGAGATCTTGTTAGTCATCTTTGCTCTGATACTTATATTACCGGATATCCAAATATGCCAAGGGACAAGTTTTAATAATGCCGCACATCATACGGTCGCGGACTTATAAATCTATTTTTGTCAGGCGAAAAACTATGGAATATAGAAAAGGGATAGGAATCGTAGTATTGCTCCAACCGCCGACGTATTCCGAACTTCGCATATTTATTTTGAATCCATGTAACAACTCATTCAATGACGTGTAAAACATATTCCGATAAGATTAAACAACGAAGCTTTGAGCCATCATATAGATAAGTGGAAGCCAGATAAAAATTGAAAGCACGTTTCAACACTTCTGTTATTAGTTAGGGTACATGAATCAATCCAGAAGTATTCAAACTCATAATGCTCATTGGTAAGCTTGATATCAGTATATTAATGTGAACTTATTCTTTTTACCAGTGAGTGATTAAGCTTAACAAAGATATCACCACATCCATTTGAGCAGTAAAAAAAATCTTTCATCAACATGCAAGCCAAAGTGTGTTCCCATAATGTCAAGTTACACTTATTTAGTATTCAGTTCAAACCTGACTTCACTTACAACAACCCGAAAGTAATCGTGCCACAACACACTGAGTGTTACTCAATGTTCAGTGAATAAACATGAAGCCTGTTAATAATTTCTACTAGCATCTATTAATATCATCAAGTGCTTTGCCTAACTTAACTGTTATTCAATTTCATTAGAAAGTATTTGTGAAGAATATGTTATTCTTCTACTTCATAAATGCCATTTCACTGTCACAGGTGAATTACTGGACGGTTTGAAGTCAAATAGACTACCGCTGGTTTCTATGGTCACCTTGAGTACTCCAGATCTCTTTTCATAGTTTGCGAAAGACTTCCGTGAATTTTCTCATTTTACTTAAAAATATACATACCAAGATTCCCATACCTGGTGACCTGCCTGAATATCACGTCCTAACAATTATTTGGAAGACGGAAGCATCTCAAATATATAAGCTAAACAGCTTCGAACGATCATGCCAATGAGAAGTTGATCAAAAATTATTTAACCATGGAACTTTTTCTTACTAATATTTGGGTCATAGGAATTATTAAAAAGACGGTTACAGCGAAGAAAATTTTTTCCGACGAAGCCATCAACTAGGCTGTATATTCGTACATTTATAGTTAATGGGTGGGAAAGTTCCAGGATTATTTCCAGTCCAAGGGTAGATTAATAAAATTACTAAGTGTAATAATCAGGAAGGTTGGGTAGAAAAGACATAATTATTGAAAAACTTGACTGTTTTTACAAATTACGGATTAATGGTGTAGTAATAACAAAATAATTAAGAAGATCGGACATAAAAATCAGTAACCAAATCTAGTAATGCTGATAGGAATTGAAAACGTAAAAATAACAGAAATAAACTGGAAGGTTAGACAAGAAAGGTAATTGCATAATCATTATTGGTGGGACTGACTTTTCATGACGGCCACAGTAGGGACAACAGTTGGACGTATTTCTTTTGAACACATAGAATAGATCAATAATTCCTTTGCTACTCCTAGATGTCTTGATTTCACTCCCTTTGATAGGTTTGATCGGATCTTGTATATGACTGTGAAGGACTTATTAAATGAAGCTGCATTTTCTGAATTAACCAGATGTTCTGCTACTGAACTGTGTACACCTTTGCATTTTCCGTTTGGTAACCATGCTGGATTGTGTTCCTGAACCCGTCTTACAAGCAAACGCATGATACGGCCAATGTACTCAGCTCTAAACGAGTAAATGAACTGGCATATGCATGGTTGAAGTGGCCCAATGGTTCGGTTTGTCTTTCACGTGCTGGTTGAGTGGTTTCTTTCGCGCCACCAGCCTATGAGTTAGGCTTTAATCGCCAGCTTATGTGCAACTAAAGTGCATAACTCGGTAACATCAACTGAAGTCACAGAATCTCTAATCACCCTAGTAGACAGTCCTGATTGTTGTAGATTACTTGAAATAAGGTGTACGTTGGGGTTCCTGCGAATGAAATGAATGATTGGAAGAGGAATATGTGATTTGTGCAAATTACATCTGCCATATAATCAACAATAAACACCTACGGAAAAACTAATTCGTCATTGATTTTGTCACACGTAGCCAAATCAAGTTGATTAACTGGGATATCTGTCATTCCACACTATACTGAAGACTGCTTTTCCATATCTTGAGTGTCATTAGTCGATGAAACATATTTCTATGCCTGTCGATATGACATTGGGAGAAATTGGAAAGTTGTCGTGAAATGGATTTTTCAAGTGTGTGATTCCGTATATAAGCTCGAATGTGAAGCGTGTACTCAGAGATCAATCAGAACAAAGTGAAGCAAAGCAAAGCGAAGCAACCCATAGACATGCAAAAGGCCATCTTGATATCATGCTTAATACTTCAACTGACTGCACTGTTCACCAATGCACAGGACACTGATGAATTGAAGACGGTTTTCGAATTTCACAACAAAGTGAGACGTTCTGCTCTCAGTGGTGAAATACCCAATCAACCTAAAGCGAAAGAGATGCCTGAGTTGGTAAGTGAGAATATTCACCACATGACATTTCAAATTCACGCACCACTAATTAGGACGTGTTTGTATCTGTTCACTCTATCCTCGTTCGATGTGACAGGGTCGGTCTCTTCGTAGAGATAGAGCTATTTGAGCATGTAGTTCTTTCACACGAAGATTCTACAAATTCCCCAGTCTATAAAATTAAGTGACAGCAGAGTTGATTTGAAAGTGAAGATGCGAGTCCTCACCATCTGACTAACTCAGGGTTTCGATGAAATAGTTCATATTACCCAACCAAGTCATTGCTGTTCTTTTGTTAACTGTTATTTAAAGCTGTCGAATATGCATATCAAATTGTATTTTTATTGATAAGTGTAAAGTGATAAGTAATTGACAGTCATTTTCTGATCATCTTCCTCAATGTAAGGTATGGGATAATCATGACATACTGGTGATTGATGTTTTGAAAATAACAGCACTGTTTTGACTCTTTTTGTATATTCTGTCTAGAAATGGAGTGTAAATTTGGCAGATATAGCTCAAGAACATGTTGATAAATGTGTGCTGGAAAAAAGCAAACTTGAAGAGATATTCATTGAAAATTATGACAAAGTGGGTCAAGCTGTAGCAGAACATGAATCTATTCAAAAGTATGTACACTTTTCTGTCAGTAAAACGTTTGTACATTGTGGAATAGATCAAATTTATTATAATTTTATTTCAGTAGTTTACGCATAGAGATAAGCATTTTTGTTTTGGTAATATTTCGAGCAAAATTACTGCCAATGATCACATCAACTGTTGGAATTGTTTTGTTTTTGGTCACAGGATTTCATCATGAGCTGACATTAGTTAGATAGCCATTGGAAAACCTGCAGGGAGTACTGCACAGCTGTTTCGTCCTAGTTTGGGACTCTTTATCACTACGCACCCATCGGGATTCGAACCCAGGACCTTCTGATTACAAGGCTAGCTCGTATATCATTAAACCACTGGGACCCGATCCAATGGCCCATGAATTGTTTTGTTTTTAATTCACACTTTTATGATTTGTATTCATATATATGGAGTTAGTTATTTGTCCGTCCATTTTTGTGTACCTAGAATTATATACCAGGATGTTGACAGTTTTGCTGCGTCACCCTTGTTACATTTATCCGGCATGACTTTAATGAATACAGACCCTGTATGTATACAAGTAAATCTGCTTGCTTACTTCGTTACCATTTATCGTATCAAGCAGATAACACATTGTGATCGGAATAACTTGGTTTCCGAAAGGAAACTACAGTGAAATGTCATCACTCAAACTGTGTAAATTGCCAATCGCTTACCAGTTTGAGAATGGTGAATTTAATGTTGATTCGATTATTAGTCTTTCTTTCAATTTGTTCATATTCGATTTCAGAATAAAAATGCAATTCCTCAGGTCATCCACTGATGGTAAAACTAGGGTGTAATACGAGGTCTTGCAGACAGAATACTCAGACTTTCAACAACACCAGATGCCCAGCGAAAAGAAATCATTGTCTTGTTCAAAGTGTTACTCGATAACAATTACCCAAAAGAATATATCGGAGATAGTATAAGGAAGAGAAAAAAGAGGGTAAAACTAGAGGATGACAAGAAAGAGGATTGCAAACAGAAAACAGTCACAGTACCATAAAAGATGGTCCATCAGAGGCAATTCGAAGAAACCTCAAAAATATTAGAGATTCGCACCACGTTCAAACCAACAAATCTAATCAGAAATGTAATAAACCAACTAAAGGATTCAATAAGAATGATGGTTAAAAATGGTGTAATTCATTAAATATCTTGTGATGAATGCCTGTCTAGATTACTCAAAATAAGAGTGAATGAACATAATCTTTTAAGGGTTATCCCACAGAAACACAAGCTTACAGTAATTGGGGAAAAAAATTCGCCTATAGCTGCGCATAAATGGGATGAAAAGCACAACATTGATTAGGACAACATTTGTTTTCTGAAGTCGAATATGAACTAATGGAAAGAAAGCCTAGTGACAGAATCTATATTCATTAAGGTCATGCCAAATACATGTAACACAGTTGATTCAGGACAGCTGTCAGCATCCTGTTATATAATTCTAGGAACTTTATATATGATTACATATCATAAATTGTGAATTAAAAATAAAATAATTATAACTGTTAATTTGATCTCAAGTAGTACGTGTATTCGAAAAATTACCAAAATAAAGAAAAACAACTTATCATTGTGTGTAGACTGTTGAAATACAATTAAAACCAGTATGCATAATTTCACCTGTTCTAATTCCACCATCTCTATGTTTTAGAGTATTAGATACCTGGTATGATGAGCACAAAGGATACAAGTTTGACCAAAATCAATGTTCTTCAGAATGTGGCACTTACAAACAGGTATGTTTAATTTTTCCCTGGTTGACAATCTCTAATACAATCAGTGCAATACGGAATGTTTAAGCAAGTTATATTTTAGACTTGTTATATACTTCAGTTGCATATTAAATGAATATGAGTTATAGTTATTTTTTTATTTCAATGAGATAAAGAATTGAGAATCTTCAGATGATCTTATCACAAAAATGTACCCAGTATTCCAAACATGTTAACCGGTTATCCTCATAACGACTTGCATATAACTAAAAAATAATTTCAAACTGTTACTGTCAGCCATGTTCGGAAATATAAATTTTTAAAGGAACTAGTAGATGAGCATCGCAAATTCACATGATTCGAATTTTAGCCATAAGCTTACTTCCTCTGCTTTGTACTAAACTAAAGTTCGGTCTCCACAAAATTCGGTCAGATTAGATAGACATACATTCCAAGTTACACCACGAAATAATATCAACAGGGTAAATAATTGGAAACAGAGGAGTTTTGACCAAGTGTTTCATCTTATTTGAGTACTTACCTGTGATATTTACTCATTAGATAGTTGGAGACATTATGCAAGAAGCCCTGAACCTAAGTTTCGTGCTTGTTAACATTTGTCAGCAAGGCATACCTGAAGTCTAGTGCTTCAGTCACAGATGATACTACTGAACTATTCGGGATGGGAATTTACCTTCCGTGGTACGCAATCATAACCACATCGATAACTGAACTCAGGATACACCCGGGAAAGTCAACCACTGAGAATCAATCCAGTGGCCCACGAACCAGAACCTCTGTCAATTCACAGCAAACATCACATTCATCAGTTTTCTGTATAAAGCGTCTGTCAAGATCTGTAGATGGAAATCGTAAAACGAATATCACTAGGTCACTTGAAACATTACCTCCTCAAATTGATTCACATGACAAAATGTAAATTTCACATCATTTATATTTCATATCATATACAAAACAATTTCAAATCTACACAGATCGTTTGGGCTGCCACGAAGGAAATCGGCTGTGGTTCTAAACTATGTGGAAAGAAGCATATGGTTGTGTGCAACTATGGACCAGGGTGAGTTACAGTCTTCATGAAGGTAATTTTCACATGATAAAGTAACAGTGAACAGAAACTAAATCAAATCAGCACTCATAAAATTATGAGAACCATTAGTTATCGATTGATTACTATATTATTATTATTGTTTCTTTTAGTTCCTAGAGGAACATATTGCTTGAGCCGCAAGTCTCCATTGCGTTCGGCTCTCTGCAGACGTTTTCACCTGGCTTCACGTCTACCCACATGCTTTCATCTCCTCTTCACATCACTTCCTCCTCCATGTCACCCTCGAACTGACAACCAACTCGCCGCTTCCCATTCGGGTTCCACTCGAGCCACGGCCTGGCGTGTGATGTCACTTGGCCAATCCAACTCAATTTCTTCCTGCAGATTTGTTGCATAATTGCTTCCTACTGGGTTGGTTCGTTCCCAGGGACCCCTGTTACTGATCTTTTCTGGCCATCTGATCTTGAGTATTGAGCAAAGGCAGCTGTTGATGAAGGTCTGTAGTTTGTTTGAGATGCAGTTTATGACGCGCAGTGCGAGTCTCTGATCCGCATAGTAAGTAGCACTGACTTCACATTGGATTTGAAAATCCGGATCTTATTTTTCATGCTGAGTGCTGCTGACCCTCACACCCACTTGAGAGAAATGAAAGCTTGCTTTGATATCCTCGCTTTGATATTCTCATCAGTTCCGTCCGCCTGTAGTTGAAACGACGCTTCAGCTGAAGCAGTAAATAATTGGGTGACAGTTAAGGTCAATACAAGTTACTCAAATATAAAAGAAGAGTAAAATAGGCAATGCAGACATAATTCACTATTCTCGAGTGGAAGGTAATTTGATCCAAATATATTTTGTGTTGTGCAATTCTAGATTTGTACCAAAAATTGATCAGATTTCCATCATTAATTGTCTATATCATCCGAGCAGTATACTATCATAATGTGGATGTGAATTTTATCTACAGAATGAAGGGGATGATTTATAATGAAACCCAATGGTAAACTGCATACTGTTATTCAGTCTGATTTAGTGAATGTCGTTGACTACCAATTTTGACCCCAGGGATAATTTCTCCCAAGAGAAATCAATGTCATGAAGTACTGAAGTCTTCGTGAAAGTTATTTTGTATTTATACTCGACTAAAATAAGTGAATTCTGATGACTTACTGCCTTCTCGTCTAGTTTGCTGGATGAGGTTTGAAGGTTAATCTGATATTGTTTGTTTGATGATAATGGCTTGCGGTGCAATTCATGACATACGTATCAAATGATTTTTGATGAAATAATTCCGACTAATTTCCATTCCACCGAAATGCTAAGTTACTTCTAACGACTCCCTGAGACGTGAATCCAAGAATGATGATTCGGTTATACAGGGCTGATGAATATCACCTAGGAGAAGACGCATGTCCTGGATTACACTGCTAGCCACCATCAACCAAATGGAATACAGGTGTGATTTCTGGAAATCAGTAGTAATTATTTCATCGCAACATGTCAAACACTTTAGGTTACAAAGACGTTTATGGATTTGATTTCCCAGTTAACTTCTGTGCTTCAACAAAAATTCAATCTCTCCACTTTCGAAATTTTTCAACATTGCTAAATACCCACTTTAAAAAAACATTGTGATGCCCTTACATATATTCATTTCTTTCAGAGCCGAAGAAGGAAAACCTTATGAAAAGGCATAACAACGCAGTGAAGGAATCGAATATTAGAGCCAAAGCACAGTTGCAAGTAGCCGTGTAATACAACACTTGTGAACTAAATATCAGAATCTATTTATTTTCTATTATGTCTTTCCATTTCAGTAAATTTGTTATGTAATTTCATTAAACAATACAGGCTTTCGCTATAAATAAATTTCGATTGACGAGAAATGTGCTTTTTATACCTGAGAGTTGGGAAAATACATGCCACTATCTTCATGATGATTGTGAAAAGCACTCACAATTTATTCAGTCAATTGGTTGTTTGTTGAATAGCCATATCAATGCATTCATCGCTTTCGAGACCTCATTCCCCTCGAATCACTAATTGAGAGAAACAGCGTTTTCCTGCACAGAATCCACGCAAACCACGTTCACATACCATTTGTACACCAGCATTTCGTCGAGCGTATTCACTCCAGGCACTTCTGTTGTTTTTCAACCGTGTTGAAGGTATCTTA